>PVHX01006095.1:29762-104669 GCA_004024805.1 Geosciurus inauris | reverse complement strand
GCATGTATATTCAACATTTTCTGGTTTTATACAACATATCCTGCAAAGGGAGTCACAGCCTTGAGTAGCATTAAAAAGACCTGTTTCTTTACATCCTGTAAATATCTGTTCATTCAAGGAAAAATAAATTGTTTTTAACTCCCTTCTGTGCAAGGCAAGGCTAAATACCTGTTTTCTTAATAAATATTTATGCACATGTAAATAAATGAGAGTCTTTAAAAAAAAAATAAATAAAAAAAATAAATTGTTTTGTGCAGGGTGAGAAATAGTGGTTAAATTTCATTCTGCTACATGGGGATATCCAGCAGGAAAAGGATTTCTAAAACTCATTTCACCTGTTTTCTTCTACTCTATTCCTGTTCTATAGATACCTAAATTTTTAGTAGGGAAGGTCGGAAAGTTCAGGAACTCAGGTGGGCTTATTTTCTGCCACCCTTTATTTGCAGTCTAGATAAAGCCATATCTGTCTTGTAATCTTGTTATATTCTGTCCATAGCTTTATAATTATTTTTTCTCTCCTGCTCTTAGTGGTTGTGTTAGTCAGCTTCCTATCATAACAAAGTGCTAGAGATAATTAACTTATAAAGGGTAAAGTTCTATTTTGCTCAGAGTTTTGGAGATTCCAGTGCATGATTGTGTGGCCCTGTTGCTTTGAACCTTTGGCAAGGCAGCACTCATGGCAGAAGCATGTAGTACAGCAGAACTGCTTACTTAATTTCCAAGAAAAAGAAAGATAGAAGGGGCCAGGGTCTCACACTCCCCTTTGAGGGCATTTCTCCAGTGATCTAAAGATCACTGGCCTCTTATGAAGCCTTACCTCTTAAAGGTTCTGCCATCTCCCAATATCACTTCGTAGGGACTAAGATGTTAACACACAGGACTTTGGGGGATGTTTAAGATCCAAACTATAGCAATACTTGTGGACTTGCCTTTTCTATCTTGTCATTTCAATAGAAAGAGGTAAAATGCATTATTTAGTCTCAAGCTTAGGTGGAGATTTAGCATGTATTATTTTTCTATAAGACGAGAATGATACTATCCATATATCTGAAATCTATAAAAATAATTGAAGTAATTAAACATTTATTGCATGTTGCATTTTAACTAATTCTCTCATGTATAAATGATAATATAATGAAAATTCCTAGGGCCAATTGAATTTTCAAAAGAACTAGATTTTTAAAAATGTAAGTATGAGCTTTTCAAAAATTGTCTTTTTAATTTTCAGATAGTGAACCATGCCTTTAGTGAAGAGGAACATCGAGCCGCGGCACTTGTGCCGGGGAGCTCTGCCGGAAGGAATTACCAGTGAACTTGAATGTGTAACCAACAGTACTCTTGCTGCAATCATACGCCAGCTAAGCAGTCTGAGTAAGTCACCTCTTTTTTTCTGGTTACTGATAACATGTTACTAACTCTACATTATCAAATTGATTTCAGTCGAATAGTTATGCTATTGCAGATTCAAAGGAAAGAACTCCTCTCCCTTCACATTTCTCCAGTGTGCAACTAATTGTTTTGCCCACTGGGCTTGTGATATCCAACTCTATACAATGAAGATATAAAGTACAATTACTAGCTCACAAATTATTAGGTAAGACAAACATGTAGACTCAAAATAGTGTTAATTTTTTAAAGCTTTTTCAAATAGTGTTAATTTTTTTAACTTTAGTAAGTTATTTGTTGAACTTCAGTGGGAACAATCTTTTTTTAAAAAATGTAATAGACTGAAAACTAATTAGTATCTGTACTATTTCTGGCACACAGGAGGTGCTCAATACATATTTTTGATTAACTAATGTTCCAAATGAGTCATAGAACAAAACCCAAAGCAGTAAGATTTGCTGGTTTTAAGCTACTTAAAATTAACATGCAGGTACTGACTTCCATATTGAGAAGCTAACTATACATGTACCATGTATATTTTTATATGTGTAGGTTTATGGCAAATGTAAGCATAAGGAAGAAAAGACTTTATTATTCTAATTTTGACTGTTAATTTTAAATACCCAAGAAATACTCCATTTTCTCAAAGATGCATGAAAATGCTTTTCCCTTCAAAGCTTTTTGAAGTTGAACTATTTTTGCCTAACTTTTATATTTATATCATGATCTTGTTTTCTCACTTCATCCCACTCCTTTTCAGTTGAGATGGTTTAGGTGGCATTTCTGGTGACAGGTTTTCACAGTTAAATTTTTCAGAAACTCTGTTAATGACTAGAAAGTCCTCCATGAAATTCCACATACTGGTAGCCTCAAGCATAGGAAGGTGTATTTTAGAAATTCAGTATTTTTATTTATTTTGAAGAAGAAGCCTTGCAGATAAATATTTCTTTAAAAGAGTTGTACTATGCTATTGTTGATGTATTTTTAGTAGATCTACAGTCATTGGCCAAGGAAAAAGTAACTTGGCAATTACTTAAAATGTATTGTAAAGTAAATTTCTTCTGGAGTCTAAGCAAATTATAATTGATTTTTAGTGATGATTATTGATAAAATATACAAGTTAATATTAGTGTAGGAAAATTTCTTGTAAATTATTGAAGGATAGAAATGTTTGTTTGCATTCATATATTTTTGAGGAATTCTTCAGTCTCTTGTTTTTATGGCTTAAATGTTGACAAAGTATGAGTGATTAAAAGCAAAAAACTGTTAAAATGTGAATAATTTACATGTCATCCTATAAAAATATTCAGCAGAGTGTTGTATTAATTGTTTATATTGCCTGCTTGGCCATAACTTCCTGTAAGCGAATCTGACTACCCAGTGTGTTTGTTATACATGGACTTCATAGTAGACAAATATTCCATCCAAATATGCCGACATCCTTAACCTTGGAACCTGTGGGTGTATTATGTTCCATGCAAGGGAAGATTAGGTTACTAAGCAGCTGACCTTAAGAGAAGGGGATTACTTTGGATTATCTGTTTGGGCCTGTTGGAATCACAAGGC
This sequence comes from Geosciurus inauris, assembly GCA_004024805.1. NCBI lineage: Eukaryota > Metazoa > Chordata > Mammalia > Rodentia > Sciuridae > Geosciurus > Geosciurus inauris. The sequence goes on along the minus strand of PVHX01006095.1, from coordinate 101,717 downwards.
TTCTTTAAAGGTGGAGCAAGGAGATAGAAGAATCAATGTCTGAGTGTGCCCTGTGAGAAATGGCTCAACTGGCTTTTGCTGACTTTGAAAATGGAGGCAAGGGCCACGAGCCAATGAATGCAGATAGTCTCTAGGAGCTGCTGAAAGCAAGGAGATGGATTCTCCTTGACAGTTCCTGGACAGAACACAGCTTTGCCAATGTCTTAGTTTTAATACAGTGAGATCCATTTCAGACTAAAGACTTCCAGAAATATGAGATAATAATTTGTGCTCTTTCAGGCTGCTCTGTTTTTGGTAATTTTGATACAGCAATAGGAAATTCCTATACCACTTAGCCTCAATCATGTTGCATTCCATATGATCCTCAGTAGTGTCAGGGTTGGATCAGTAATAGACACTTACCTCAAGGACAGTCAGTCCCTAGTGAGACTCTCAGTGGCCCCAACTCTGTCTCTCTACCAGGATCACTAGGGGAGCATTAAAACAAGGTGCTAGGAATCCCCCCAATGATGGTAACTGGAGTATGCATCAGAGATGTTATCCACCAAATTAGATACCTGTGTGCCTGGATTGAAAAGGTGAGCTAGATTGATCAGATCCTGTTTTGTTAGTTTATTATAGGTCCTACTGCTGAAATGTCATCCAGGGCTGAAGAAGCCATGACTGCCTTTAAACTAAAGTTGTAAACAGGTCTGAGTCTAGGAGAAAGCAGAGAAAGTCAGTGGCAAGGAAAGGCAAAAAGGAAGGACAGGTAGAGAGAACTGCACATGAGAGAGAACATGAGGCCTATAAAGTAGACAGAGCAGCTGGTCCCTAGACCTTCCCAGGATGGCCTCTAATTCCCATTCAAGGTATAGTTTTTTTGTGTCAGGGTAAAGGCTCCCTTCAAGTTCCCTGCCTGCCACTGGGGCTTGCAACCCAAAAAGTCTTATAGAAAGGTATGTGTCAGGGATAAATGCTAGAAAACTAAGAAAAACTGAGTGCAATGGACAGAATGTTTGTCTTCACAAAATTCATATATTGAAATCTTAGTTCCCAGGGTGATCTTAGAGATAGGATCTTTGGAAGGTGATAGGTCATGAAGATGGAATCCTTATGAATGAGATTGGTGCCCTTACTTGAAAGACCTGAGAGAGACCCCGTGTTCCCTCCATGTGAGGAGTCAGGAACAGGGTGCCCCCTTGAAGCAGAAAGAGTAGCACTCACCAGCTATTGAATCTGCCAGAACCCTGATCTTTGCACTTCTCAGCCCTAGAACTGTTTAAAAGTCACCCAAATCTGTGGTTTTTTTTTGTCATAGCCTGAACTGACTAAGATGCTAAGTTATTAATTGGTTATAGAATAGCAAATAAGATTTACCAGCTATTGATTGATTGATTGATTGTTGTAGATGGACACAATACCTTTATTATATTTATTTTTATGTGGTGCTGAGAATCAAACCCAGTGCCTCACATATGCTAGGCAGTACTCTACCACTGAACCACAACCTCAGCCCTTACCAGTAATTTATTTATTAGTTTATTCACTTAGTACCTCTCTAGGTACAACAAATAGGAAGTAATTATTCTCTATCTAGAAGTTAAACACATTTTTAATATGTTTATACTTTATAAATAACATCAGTATGGTTATAAAATAGGAAACAAGTATGCAGTTATTATAACCTATTAGAAAACACTGACATATAATAAATAATATCTACATGGGTGAATCTTTAGTTTTTGTGATTTCTAACTGAACAAATACACTACTGGATATATGGAAAGTTGTGTACACATTTTTTATGATCTAGTTTTTTACGATCTAAGGAAGAATAAGAAAATTTAAAGAGAATGTTTTATGTTATTTTCTAATATCATAATCATTTAGGTATTTTAAAAGTTTAAGAATGCATGAATTTATCATATTAAAAGTCTTTTTTTGCTGAGTGTTCATTCCTATGATAAAGTCAAAATAGAATCTTTTTAAATTTTCTTGTACACCTGACCATTATTCAGTTGGTCCAGATTAGAATGGTCTATCTTAAGTCTCACCTTTGTGCCCCAAAACACCACTACCCCCTTGCTACCTAGCTTTTGGTACCTATACTCACACATTACAGACTCATATTCAGTTGTGAATCAGTATAGATGATAGAGAGTTATCTGGATTTCTTGCAAGCAATATACAGAGGCTGGACTTTGTCCTCCTGTGCCATCTTGGGGGCAGTGTTTAAGGGAACGTAAGGACCTTCCTTGAGCCTAAATGGTCCTGCCCACCCGAGAATGGAGACTTGCGTTAGGAGACCCCAGGGTAACAAATTGTCTGACAGATCTACAGAAGGCGAAATAGATCAGGACTCTTGAAGGAATTTCTTTGGTCTTTCCATTATTGGAAAGACTATTGGAAGACTAGCAGTTGACACCCTCATTCATCAGGTTATTTTGATTCTTATCATATTTATTAGGACAGTTCAGGGTCATGAGGATTTAAATGACTTTCCATAAAGCAAGGAAAGAATCTAGTTCTGGATGCTAAATAGTCCTCTGAAAGTGCTATAACTAACTACACACCTGTGGGGAAAACTGGGTTTTTACATATTGTCATGCTCCCATTATATCCAAATCAGACACCTGACTTCAAGGACCAGTAATTTTGGCAGCAGTGGATTCTTAACAGGCTTTGTAGAAAATTGAAATCTTTTCAATGAGAATATACTGATATTGGTATTGGGTTTAGGGACAGTTGTACAAATGAAAGAGAGGAAATTTGTAACTTGAGCCGCCTTACAGTTAAAGAAAAAGGATCCTGGTTTTCAGAGAGAGCATCATCTAGTAAAATAAAAAAAAATAGTATTTATTAGCTTTCAGATTTTTTTGAGTATTACAAACTATCTAATATGAAAAATCAGAGAAATGGCATGCAGGAGAAAAGACACTTGCTTTTTATTTTTTATTAATTTTGATTAATAGTGTCACGAGGCTTCCATCTAGGGGATATTGATATTTTTTCTTCAAGTAATGACAGTTTAGTGCAGCAATTAACACTAAATCAGGATTGCTTTTTCATCATTTCCTTAATTAGTAATCTGAGTGCTCCTGCTCCTGTCAGCTAGTTGCTCAATTAAAATTATAGTATCTTGCAATCAAATTCTTACTGAAATTCTAATGTAATTTTTTTTTATAAATTTTTTTTTAGTTGTTGATGGATCTTTATTTTATTATTCATATGTGGTGCTGAGGATCGAACCCAGTACCTCATGCATGCTAGGCAAGTGCTCTACTACTGAGCTACTGCCCCAGCCCCTAATGTAATTTTAATATACTTTGCTTTGCAAAGGGAATAAGAAGATAGGATATTTGTACCAAGGATAACAAATTCTTTTTATACTTCATAGGTTGATTTTTGCTATTTTTCTTTGTTCTTGAGGTAGTAGCTAACTTCCCCTTTCTCTCCTTAAGGTGATGTCAAAGAAAGGAGTAATAGCTGGTTGTGGTGACTCACTCCTGCAATCCCAGTGGCTCTGGAGGTTGAGGCAGGAGGATCGAAAAGCAATGTAGCAAGGCCCTAAGCAACTTAGTGAAACCCTGTCTCAAAATAAAATATCAAAAAAGGGACTAGGCTATGGATCAGTGGTAAACTGCTTCTGGGTTCAGTACCTGGTACCAAAAATGACAACAACAAAAACAAAACAAGAAAGGAGTAAGAATTAGTGTGTCCCCTCTCCACACAAAGTTATTGGTTATATTTGATGATATTAGTAAGATAATATAGAAAATTTAACATAAAAATATGCATAGGAAAAGATGAATAAATTGCATTAATCAGAGAAAATTATTGATAATGTTTTGTCTGTGTGTGTAATATATATGTACACACATGCGCACATTTATCTTTATAAAAATGGTATCAATGTATAAGTGGCATTGTTGCCCATTCTTACTATATAGTAAATATTTTTTATTGATTCTTCTAAGGTACATTTTTTAATAGCTGGAGATTATTAACATTGATATGCTATATTATTTAGCCACTTTTCTTTTTCTTGTTTTCAAATGAAGTTTATTTCAGTTATTTTTAAAAATGAACACGTGTTTTATTTTTTTATTAAAGATTAAAAATTACAGAGAACAGACAGAAAAGCCCACTAGTAGTTCATAATCCTCCTAACCTGATATCACTGTTGTTAATGTTTTGGGGTTTTTGTTTTGCTTTGTTTTTTGAAAACAATTTTATGATGATATTTATTTTGCATTTTGCATCATATCATTAGTGTTGTATTCTGCTTTTGTCACTTGTGGGTTTTAGTTTAGTTTTTTTAATAGAATAGGAATTTAATGTAACTTTGTGGAATCTGATTCTTTTTATTGGATCTTTTTATTGATACATAACAATAGGATTCATTTTTACATAATTGTAAAACTATGGAATATAATTTGTTCTAATTCAGTTCCCAGTATTATCCCTTTTCCTTGCCTCCTCCCTCCCCAGTTCCCTCTGCTCTATTTATCTTTCTGCTACTTAAAGGTTTTTTTGTTTTGTTTTATTTTTTGGTAATTAGTGTATTGTGGATATATATGCTGGTGAGATTCATTGTGGCCTATTTATATATATATGTAAATAGGAATGTTAGGTCAGATTCATTTCACTGTCTTTATCTGTCCATCCCTCCTCCCTTTCCTTCATTTCCTTTTGTCTACTTAACTTTTTTTTTCTTCTTCTTTTTAATCCCTCCTTCTTTATTTTGAATTAAGTCTGCTTATCAGAGAAAACATTTGACTTTTGACTTTTGGGACTGGCTTATTTCCCTTAGCATGATAATCTCCAGTTTCATCCCTTTACCAAAAAATGCCATAAAATCATTCTTCTTCATGATTTAACTTTTTTTTTTTCTTTCTACTTTTGAACACAGAAGTTATTTCTTTGTTGGGTGGGGGCACTTATAAATTCTTATACAAAATAGCTACATATGTATTGGTTGTTTATGACATTTTAAAATACTTCTTGTACCTTAATAATTCAGACTTCTCATAAGGAACAAAGAGAGTCTCCCCAAATTCCCTAAAATTCTATGAGTCCATTAATTTTAAATTTGCCTCTCTTTTTTGTGATCATCACAAAATCTATTTTTCTTTAATTTTTATGTTTGGTGTAATTATGTAAATAAGGAAGGAGTCTATTTTCTTCTCAGAAAATGTAAAAAGTGATTGTTTTTACTAATTTTCCTAAAGGTACACAATACATTTCATATCAAACTGAATGCTGAATTGACATACATATTCTTTCTTAAGGGCTCACATTCTCATTTCTTAAGGGTTTGTAGGTTGATTTCATAGGCTTGCACTCTCATGCATTTGCTTTATGCAATTGGATCTGAAATATGGGCCTGTGCCAATTACGCTAAGTGCAGTACTACCGAGAATAGAGTGCGGTACTACCGAGAGTAGAGGTTTAAATATTTTGAAGGCATGCACTGAATAGATTTCTTGGATGTTTTTATCCAAACAGGACTTTTGTGGGGGGGAGGAAGAGGATAAAACACAGTTTATAAAGGTTAAAGGAAATAGATCACAAGTATATTTCTATGCAGGTTAAGGCTAAGGATTAAGGGTAAGTTAAGATATTGATGTATCTGCATAGAAGTTGACTATAAGAAGGATAACAAAAATTTTCGAACTTTCTTTTTAATTTGTTCTAATTAGTTATACATGACAGTAGAATGCGTTTTGATACATTCTATACTGATGGAGCACAACTTCCCATTTCTCTGGCTGTACATGGTGCAGAGTCACACCAGCCCTGAAATCATACCTGTATACAGGGTGATATTGTTCATTTCATTCCACCATCTTTACCATCCCCAGACCCCCTACCCTCCCATCACTCCCCTCTGTCCAATCCAAAGTTCCTCCATTCTTTCCTAACTGCCCTCCCCCCCATTATGGATCAGCATCCACTTACCAGAGAAGACATTCAGCCTTTAGCTTATTGGGTTTAGCTTATTTTGCTTAGCATGTTCTCCAGCTCCATCCATTTACCTGAAAATGTCATAATTTCATTCATCTTTAAGGCTGAGTAATATTCTATTGTGTATATATACCACATTTTCTTTATTCATTCATCCATTGAAGGGCATCTAGGTTGGTTCCATAGTTTAGGTATTGTGAATTGAGCTACTGTAAACATCGATGGCTACGTCACTGTAGTATGCTAATTTAAGTCCTTTGGGTATAAACCAAGGAGTGGGATAGCTGGGTCAAATGGTGGTTCCATTCCAAGTTTTCTGAGGAACTTCCATACTGCTTTCCAGAGTGGTTGCACCAATTTGTAGTGTCACCAGCCATGTATGAGTGTACTTTCCCCCCACAACCTTGCCCACATTTATTATTGTGTTCTTGATAATAGCCATTCTGACTAGAATGAGATGAAATCTTAGGGTAGTTTTGATTTGTATTTTTCTAATTGTTAGAGATGTTGAATATTTTTTCATATATTTGTTGACTAATTATATTTCTTCTTCTTTGAAGTGTTCTTTACCTCATTTATTTATTGGGTTATTTGTTTTCTTGGTGTTAAGTTTTTTGCATTCTTGATATATCCTGGATATTAGCGCTCTATCTGAGGTATGTGTGGTAAAGATTTCCTCTCATTTTGTAGGGTCTCTCTTCACTTTGTTTCCTTTGCTGACAAGAAGCTTTATAGTTTGATACCATCCCATTTATTGATTCTTGATTTTACCTCTTGTGCTTTAGGAGTCTTGTTAAGGAAGTCAGGTCCTAAGCTGCCATGATAAAGATTTTGGCCTACTTTTTTTCCTGTTAGGCACAGGATCTCTGGTCTAATTTTTAGTTCTTGATCCACTTTGAGTTAAATTTTGTGCAAGGTGAGGGATAGGGGTTTAGTTTCATTTTGGTACATGTGGATATACAGAAATGCATTTGATTTATGGGTATTGATTTTATATCCTGCTACTCTGTTGAATTCATTTATTAGTTCTAGAAGTTTTCTGATAGATTTTTTTTTTTATCTTTTAAATGTAGAATCATGTCATCAGAAAATAGTGATAGTTTTGAGTTCTTTTTTTGCTATATGTATCCCTTTAATTTCTTTCATCTAATTGCTCTGTCTAGAGTTTCAAAGACAGTATTGAATAGAAGTTATGAAAGAGAGCATCCCTGCCTTGTTCTAGTTTTTAGAGGGAATGCTTGCAATTTTTCTCCATTTAGAATGATGTTGGTCTTGGGCTTAGCATAGATAGCTTTTACAATGTTGAGGTATACAATGTTGAGGTATATTCTTACTATTCCTAGTCTTTCTTTGTTTTAAACATGAAGGGGTGCTGTATTTTGTCAAATGCTTTTTCTGTATCTATTGAGATGATCATATGATTGTTGCCTTTAAGTCTTTTGAAGTGTTGAATTACATTTATTGATTTCCATATGTTGAACATCACTGGGATGAACCCCACTTGATCGTGGTGCAGTATCTTTTTTTTTTTTGGTGCTGGGGATTGAACTTTGGTGCTGGGTACTCGACCACTGAGCCTCATCCCCAACTCTATTTTGTGTTTTATGTAGAGACAGGGTCTTACTGAGTTGCTTAGTGCCTCGCTCTTGCTGAGGCTGGCTTTGAACTCGCGATTCTCCTGTCTCAGCCTTTCAAAGTGCTGGGATTACAGGTGTGTGCCACCACGCCCTGCCGTACACTATCTTTTAAATATGTTTTTGTATGCTATTTCCCAGAATTTTCTTGAGAATTTTTGCATCTATGTTCATCAGGGATATTGGTCTGAAGTTTTCATTCCTTGATGTGTCTTTATCTTGTTTTGGTATCAAGGTGATATAGTAGCTTCATAGAATAAGTTTGGAAAGGTTCTCTTCTTTTATATTTTATGAAATAATTTGAGGAGTACTGGTGTTAATTCTTCTTTGAAGGTCTTGTAGAACTTGGCTGTGAATCTGTCTAGTCCTGGGCTTTTCTTGGTTGGTAGGCTTTTGATGGTGTCTTCAATTTTATTGCTTAAAATTCATCTGTTTAAATTATGTATGTCCTGCTGATTCAGTTTGGGTTGATCATATGTCTCTAGAAATTTGTCAGTGTCTTCAAGATTTTCTATTTTATTAGAGTATAAATTTTCAAAATAATTTCTCATTATCTTCTGTATTTCAGTAGTGTCTTTCATGATACTTCCTTTTTCATTACAAATTTTAGCAATTTGAGTTTCTTCATCTTTGTTAGCGTAGCTAAGGGTTTATCAAGTTTATTTTTTCAAAGAACTAACTTCTCGTTTTGTCAGTTTTTCTGAATTGTTTCTGTAGTTTCAATTTCACTGATTTAAGCTCTGATTTTAATTATTTTCTGTCTTCTGCTTTTGTTGTTGGTTTATTCTTTTTCTAGGGCTTTGAGATGTAATATCAAATCATTTATTTGTTGATCTTTTCTTCTTTTAATGAATGAGCTTAATGCAATGAACTTTCCTCTTAGCACTGTCTTCATAGTGTCCCAGAGATTTTGATATGTTGTATTGGTGTTCTCATTTACCTCTAAGTATTTTATACTTCATCCCTTATTTCTTCTGATATCCATTCTTCATTGAATAACATTTTGTTTAGGTGTTGGAGTATATTCTCTTTTTTATTTTGTTGCTGATTTCCAGTTTTATTCCATTATTATTTGATAGAATGCAGGGTAGAATTTCTATTTTGTATTTTCTAAGCATTCTTTTGTGGCATAAGCTATGGTCTTATGGGATCCTCAGGGAAGGATCCATGTGCTGCTGCAAAGTGTATTTGCTTGTTGATGGATGAAATGCTCTCTATATGTCCATATATTGTTGATTGTATTATTTAGTTTTAAAGTTTCTTTCTTTAGTTTTTGTTTGGAAGATCTATCCAGTAGAGAGAGAGATGTGTTAAAGTCACCCAGTATTATTGTGTTGTGGTCTGTTTGATTCTTAAAATTGAGAAGGGTTTGTTTGATATATGTACATGCTCCATTGTTTAGGCATATGTATTTCTGATTCTTATGTCTTGTTGATGTATGATTCCCTTAAGCAGTATGAAATGTCCTTCTTTATTCCTTCTGACTAACTTTGGCTCGAAGTCCATTTTATCTGATATGATCACGGAAACCTCTGCTTATTTACGCAGTTCATGTGAGTGATGTGTGTTTTCCAAGCCTTTCACCTTCAGTCAGTGGATGTCTTTTTCTAGGAGGTGAGTCTCTTGAAAATAGCATATTGTTGGGCTTTTTAAAAAATCCAGTCTGCCAGTCTGTGTCTTTTGATTGATGAGTTTAGGCCATTAACATTCATGGATATTATTGAGATATGATTTGTATTCTTGGTCATTTTGGTTTATTTCTGGTTTTTAACTTGACTTAGTTTCTCCTTGATGAACTTTTTCTTTAGTGTAGTTCCTCCCTTTGCTGGTTTTCATTGTTTGTTTGTTTTTCATTTCTTCCTTGTGGAGTATTTTGCTGAGAATGTTCTGTAGTGCAGGCTTTCTAGTTGTGAATTCTTTTAACTTTTGCTTGTCATGTAAGGTTTTCATTTCATCTTCAAATTTGAAGTTTAGTTTTTCTGGAGATAAAATTCTCAATTGGCATCCATTTTCTTTCAGAGCTTGATATATCTTATTCCAGGACCTCCTGGCATTAAGGATCTGGGCTGAGAAATCAGCTGAGATCTGAATTGATTTCCCCTTCTGCGTAATTTGGTATTTTACTCTCACAGCCTTTAAAATTCTATCCTTACTCTGTATGTTAGTCATTCTCGTTATGATGTGCCTTGGTGTGGGTTTGCTGTAATTTTGTATATTTGAGGTCCTGTAAGCTTCTCTTGTAGTTAATTTTCCATTTCATTCTTTAGATTTGGGAAATTTTCTGATATTATGTTGTTGAAAATTCCTTTGGTTTGTATTCCATGCCTTCATCTATTCAGGTAAATTTTAAAGAATTTTTGAAGTTTTAATGCTTCAGACTTAAAATAAGTATTGGAATTTCTTATGAATAACAGTGGAAGGTTATTGAAGGGAAGGAAGACATAACATATATTTGGTACACTATAGGTTGAGTTTTCCTTATCTGAAATACTGGGAATCCAAAGTGTTTCAGATTTCAGATTTTTTAATATTTGCCTGTACCTAATGACATAACCCGGGAATAGGACCAAGTCTAAACAGGAATTTCATTTATGTTTCATATATACATCACCTGGAAGAACTTTTATATAGGTATTTTTAATGCATTTGCACTTCAATTATGACCCATCACTTGAGGTCAGGTGTGAACATTTTCATGTGTGGCATCATGTTGACACTCAAAGAATTTCAGGTTTTGGAGCATTTCAGATTTTCAGACTAGTGATGCTTACCCTATATAAGATAAAATACTCATCAGCAATAGAATTGGAGGCCAGTGTAAGAAAAGCTCCTCTACCCTTACAAAAGGCAGAATTATAGGGGAGTCAGGCATTCTGTTGACCCACCATTTGTCCTGGAAACTGGAAATACTTTCTTGGGGCCATTATAGAAATAATTATTAGGTTACTTTTAACTTGTCCTTTCCCTGTATGATTTTCAAGAAAGCAAGATATATTTTGTCAATGGATCATTGTTTTATTTATTTATATGCAGTTCTGAGAATCAAACCCAGTGCCTCACATGTGCTAGGCAAGCACTCTACCACTGAGCCACAACCCCAGTCCCTATAAAGCAAGTTAACTGCATAGTTCTTAAGAGCAGAAGTTAGAGAGTCCGCCAAACCTGAACAGTTTGTCCTGGAGATCACCCTGGTAGGTCATCTAAATTCTTCCTAGTTCATGAGTTTCAAGGCTTATGGTAAAGTATCTCAAGTGATTTATAAATGTCCCTCTAATTGGTTTGATTTACTCTCATCAAAGCATGCCACCTAAAAACGTTGAGGGAATATTTTCAAGGTTTAATTTAAAAATAATTTTTACTATAGCCACTGTCATATCAGATATATGATTGTGATTATGAGCATCCTAAACTAGTATTCTTCCTTGCCAAGTTGCTGGAGACTCAGGACAAGTGTGAGACTTAAAAGATCCCAGGGTGCCCAGTCTTAGAGGGGGGTCTCACGGTTCTTTGTGTTTTACTGCCGGGAGCCTTACTATGTTCTCATGGTGAAGGCTGAAAGAAAATACCCTGAGTCTCCAGCAGTGAAAGGGGAAAGGTAACCATTTTGAAATAAGCCCAGAACATTTTTCTCTTAGCATGCCTATCCTCAAAAGAAGCTATTTCCATACAGCCTAACAGATCAAGGTTTTGCCAGAGCTTAACAGTTCTTAGGGGAGATAAATATCTAACTCTAGCCCCCTGTAATCTTCCTGTCCCACCTGAGAGGAAGGGAAAGTGAGCCCCAGGGGCCCAGACTCATTAGAAGACTGAGACCTAACCATAGAACTGTAGAGCACTTCTGTTTCCCAACAACTTACCTATATATGACTGGCCTATGTATTCCTGTTTTTGTTTTGTTTATCCAGTGTGTCATGTCTGGCTTTTATCAAAAAATTACAAAGCATGTTAAAAGGCAAAGAACACAGTTTGAAGAGACAAAGCCAAGCATCAGAATCAGGGAAGCTGGAATTTTCAGACTTGGAATTTAAAATAACTATGGTTACTATGCTATGATCTCTAAAGAAAATGTAGACAACTTGCCAAGGCTTAAGTAGAGGTAAAGTTATCAATAGAGATGGAAATTCTAAATTAAAAAAAATATTGAAGAAAAAAATGAGTGGACAACTTGTATGAGAAAATGTGAATTTCAACAGAAAAATGGAAATTATTTTTTTAAGTGGAGACTACAATATCAGAAAGAAAGAATTCAATTGATGGGTCTAGGAACAGACAGCACAGTAATCAGTGAAATTAGAGACAAGCCACTAGAAATTATCCACACTGATTGCCAAGAGAAAGTGAATTTACAAACGTCTGCTTAGAGCATCCAAACTATAGGTCAATATAAATGGTCTAGTACATATGTAATTGGAGCCCTGGAAGACAAGAGAGAAAGAATAAAGCAGAGGAAATAATGGATGATGATTCTTAACTATTGATGATATCTGTCAACCAACAAATACAGGAAGCTTAGCAAATACCAGAATTTATAAATTATAGAAAAACATATTATAGCAACATAGAACAAAGATAAAGAAAAACATTGAAAGGAGCAAGAAGAAAAATGTGTGTTACATATAGCTCACACGTGGGAAAGTGCATGACAATGAATTAATCCCTTGATAGGGATTAACTGAAGTGGGATGTGGCTGGAGGAGGTAGGAATTGGGGGTGTGGCTTTGGGGTATATATTTGTATCTAGCAAGTGGAGACCTCTCTCTGCTCTCTGATCATCATTTGAGCTGCTTCCCTTCACTACACTCTCTGCCATGGCATTCTGCCTCACTCGAGCCCCAACGAATGGAGCCTGCTGTCTGAGAATTGAGACCTCTGAAACTGTGACCCCCCCAAATAAACTTTTCCTCTTCTAAAGTTGTTCTGGTTGGGTCTTTTAGTCACAGCAGCGAAAAAGCTGACTTAAAAAGGAGGACTAGTATTAAGAATGACAACTGATTGCTCATTAGAAACAGCTGAGACCAGAAAACAATGGATATATAATTCTCTAACCAATGAAATATTTTTTGAAAATGTTGACATATTTTACACAAAATCTGAAAGAATTAGTCTCCCAATAGACCTTAACTACAAACAAATATGTTTAAAAAATTCTTTAGACCAAGAAATGATACCAGATAAAAATGCAAGAAGGAATAAAGATTACCAAAAAAGTAAGTGCGGAGCTGAGTGTGGTAATCCCAGCAGCTCAGGAGGCTGAGGCAGGAGGATAATGAGTTCAGAGCCAGTCTCAGCAACTTAGCAAAGCTCTAAGCAACTCAGTGAGACCCTATCTCTAAATAAAATATTAAAAAAGGCTGGGGATGTGGCTCAGTGGTACAGCACCCCTGGGTGCAAACCCCAGTACCAGGGGGGAAATAAAAGTAAATATGGAATAAATAAAAATGATTATTAAAATTTATTCATATTATATGTGTAAAAGTCTATTGTTTAAAATTTATTGTGAAGTTTGTAATCTGTGTGACAAGAAAATAAGTGACAATAAGAGAATTCTGAGGGTAAAAGGGAGTGAATGGAATCATACTCTTGTATTTTACATTGGTAATGCTGTATTATTTGAAAGTTGATTGTGATGAGTTAAGGGTGCATATAATTTTTAGTTATTTTTGTAATTTTTAGTTAACTATTAAGCATAACATCTAGAAGAGATAAAATGGAATCTTAAAATAATTATTTGATTATTCCTAAAGATGGCAGGAAAAGAGGAAAAAGGAGCAGAAGGGACAAATAGAAAACAAATGCCCAGGTGATAGAATTAAAACCAGCAATATCAATAATTTCTTTAAATAGAAACACTTTTGACATTCCTCTTAAAAGGCAGAGATTATCAGGCTATATAAAACAGCAAGACTAAAATACATGCATTTTGAGGGCAAATACAGAGACTTAAAGAAAATTATGAGAAAAATATACCATGCAAATATAAAGCATAAGAAAACTGGTTTGGCTGTAATAAGATAGACTGTAAACGAGATGAAGGACATTTTGTCACAATGAGGAACGCTGAACGTCAAACAGTCTTAAATGTATATGCGTCTAATCCGAGTGCTCCCTGGGTTGGAGTTGTGGCTCAGTGGTAGAACATTTGCCTAGCACACGTGAGGCACTGGGTTCTATTCTTAGCACCACATATAAAGGAAGGAAGGGAGGGACGGAGGGAGGAAGGTACATCAACAACTAATAAAATATTTTTTAATAAAAGAACACTCCAAGGGTACATGGAATAAAAATAAACAGAACTAAGGGAAGAACTAGACAAGTCCAAAATCCTAGTTGAAAATTTTAATAAGAAACGCTCAGCAACTGAAGCACATATAGACCAAAAATAAATAAATACATTAATTAATTAAAGGAATAGGAGGTTAGAATACTACCAGCCAATCTAACTTAGTTGATCTGTATATACTGAACTCCTGGACTCTGGAATGCACATTCTTTTAATTTCCCATGGCACTTCACCAATGTGGAGCATATGGTAGGCCATAAAAGAATAAGTTTGAAAAGATTAGTATATAGAATGTGATAATGAGATAATAATAGTTTTAGGTAATTCTCAAATATTGGAAAGTCAAACAGTATCATTTTATTTACTGGGTCAGTGAAGAATCCAAAATAGAAATTAGATGCTATTTCTAGTGGTACTTAAACAAAATATCAGTGTATTTGTGAGATTTAGTTCAAGAAATGCTTAGAGGGAAATTTGTAGCTTTAAATGCTTACATTAGAAAAGAAAGATCTAAAATCGTATGCACTTTGTGAGCCCTTAGTATTGCTCAACAATGCTAGTATAATTTCTTAGTTTTGGTGTTCTTATCACAGCGCCTGCGTCATGTCTTCTCTTTACTCCTTGTACCACCCCACTCTGATGACTGCGCTGCTTATTTTATTGGTAAAATGAAAGCAATCAGGAAGACTAGACATCTGCATTCTGACACATCAGCCCTTTATGAGGGCTGTGTACTGGTGTATCCTGCTTACCCTCCTTTAAAATGATAAACTGTTTATACGTCTATCCAAACCATCTCTTCCACTTGAGCACTGGATCCCACACCCTGGTGCTTATTCCAGGACTACATTTACCTTCTTTCTCTTCTGCATCTTCCTCCTACCCCCGCTTACCTACATCTTTCCTATCAAATACCACATGTAGGAAAATCTCCTAACTTCAACCACAGATTGTCCTCTCCCTGTTTTCCCATTTCTTTCTTCCTTTCACAGCAAGAATCCTTCAAAGAAATATTAATTTCTTCACTTCTTCTGCTGTCATCATTCTTTTGTCCCAGTTAAAGTTTTATTCTTCCCACTCTTTTGAAACTATGCTTGTCAGCATTATCAGTGCCTTCCACGTTGCTGACTGTAGTGATCAGTTGCAGCTGTGACTTCATCTGTTAGTAACATTGGACTATTGATAACTTCCTGCCTTTGAAGATACTCGTTTTCATCTGGCTTCTGGACTACCTCACTTTGGTGTTTCTTCTGCCTTATTAGTCTTTATTAGTCTCCTTTGTTGATCTTCCCAACCCCTCCATGTGGGCGTGCTCCAGAGCTCAGTCATTGAAATTCCTCTCTGCCTTTTCCCATTCACTAGGCCAGCTTGTCTAGTGTCACGGCTTGAAATACCATCTTTATGCTATGACTTCCAAATGTATGTGTTCTTTTCTAATCTCTCCTCTAGACTTCAAAATCGCATACACAGCTACCCTTTTGATGTCATCACTTGGATTTCTAATGGGCATCTCAGATTCAACTTACCTAAAACAAAAATGTATGATTTTTTCTCTCCTTTTCCCCAACCCCTCTGTCTTAACAAATGAGCACGCTACTCTTCCAGTTGTTTTTGGATTGTCTCTTCTCTCATACCAGATATCCAATCCAGTAGCAAATGAGGTCAGTTATATTTAAAATATTTGCCTGCTCCCTGCCTTGCTGCTACTATTCTAGTCTAAGTCACCATCACCTCTTGTCAAAATCCTCCCAGCTGGTCTCTCTACTCCCACTCTAGTCACCCACCCCTCAAAGGGGAGGACATTTATTTCTCTTCCCTTCACTCACTGGCTTCCAGCCACATTGACCTCCTTGATACTGCTCACACACACCACGCACATTTGTGTCTTCTAACTAGAAGATTCTTGTCCCGATTACTCCTATGTAGTATCTTCTACCACTCTGTAGTCTCCTGTTGTTCTCTTCATAGCATGTATTATCAACTGTCACATTATCTGTTTGTCTGTTTCCCCCCAACCATATTATGTGCTTCATGAGACTTTGGCTGTGTTCACTGCTGTTTCTTTCTCATTGTCCACTGAGACAATGCCTTTCACACAGTGTGTGCTTGATGAATGTTTGCTTAATAACTGAATATGCTTAATAACTAGTATTCATTACCTTCTTATAAAATGCTTAGAATATTATTGAAAATCCATGCATAATTTTTATGCTGTGGTCATTTGGAGATACACTTCTCATGCTGACATACTTGGAAACAAGTTCATATGGTATGAATAAGTCCAGAATTAGAATCTTTGCCAGTAATGAATGAATAAATTACACTTCCCTCAATGTGGTTGCTAATTCAATCCAGAATTATTTTAGTTTAACCATTAATGGACTTGCTATTGAAAGTGAGTAGAATTCTGCTTTTAAAATCTGTTGCTGTTTGCAAAACCGAAGGCTATAATTGCAACACTTTATTCTTATTCATCAGAAAATGCAACTCCTTCCATTTCCTTCCTCTTAGTCACTTGTCAGCATTCAGCAGCTGGTAAAATATTAATTATACAAGTCTTTAATTTCTGTGTCTCTCTATAAATCAAAAGCTTCCAACTGGAACTATAGTATCAATTGCTTGCTTTTCAAATAGAGTTAAGCATTGATAGTAGAGGGCACATGTTATTTTTCCTTTTCTGCTTAGATAGCATCTAGCAGAGAGTACAGTTATTCTCAACAATAGTCAGAATGGTTTGCGAGTGCTGCTGTAACTTTTGCAAGAGACTATGGCATACACTCCAGTCTTCTTGGGGGATATATGTTGTCCCTCTGAGTCTTCTGTGTAGCAAAAGGAGAAAGGATAGGACATTTTGAAATTGCACTGGAATACATATGTGTATATTATATAAAATATGTAATGAACTATGAGTGGTCAAGTAGGAAAACAAAAATTAGTTTCATTTGACTATGTCACATATTCAGAAATAAAGAAAAACCCACTGGATATGAAGCATTTGGAACGTGGTGCTCATCTGCAAGTCACCCAGCATTTCATGAGTGAGTGTCATAAAACTGCAGTTCTGAAAGATGTGACTAGGTGCTTCCAAGCCTGGTCACTTTGAAAGCATGATATGCTAGATGCTCTTCTTGCCGATTCCCAGAACATATTAGACTGTTAAAGATTTTGAGATGCTCTGAGGGATAGAAACATGTTTAATCTGTTTAGCTCAGCATTTTCCAATCTTCAAGCAGAGAACATTTGCGACAGTGTACTAGTTAACAAGAAGACACTGGTTTAGACCACAGTTTTTGCTCAGCACCAGCAATATAGAGGTCAAAAGTTTAGTTGATGCCCTCAGAGAACTTAGGGATATAAAGACTAGAGTTATGAGAGTTGTGGGATTGAGGTAGGCTTAGGGTATGGTGGGAGCACAGAGAGGGCATCTATTCTTACAGACCCTAGTCTGCATTTTGAAGGATTGGTTTTACGTTAAACAGGTGACAACTCAGTTAATGCGTTTTTATTCATACATTCAAAAATATTTTCTGAGAATCTGCTAAATTCCAGGTGTGGTGTAGCTACAGGGGATTAATAGAGCAGCACAGAACTGAGGAGAGTACTTGTCTTCATGGATCATATGTTTTAGTGGGGGAGACAGATGATAAGTGTGAGAACACATAAAAGTGCCACACTTTATTGCATGGGGATAAGTGCTAAAGAGAAAGTGCTAAAGAGAAACTCAAGCAGTGAGGAGATGAGGAGGAGTGTGTGACGACGTGTGTGATGAGGTGATGCAGTTCGCTAGGGTTGCTAAAGTCTCACTTAGAAGGTAACATTTCGACAAGGATCTGGATGAAATGAGAGAGCCAAAGAGAAATGACCCAGGCTGAAGGAATAGGAAATGCAAAGGCCTGGGGAGAAGTATGCTTGGCATGTCCGAGAAGCAGTGAGGAAGCCAGTGTATGGGAATGGAATGTTCGAGGGAAAGGCTGTGGAAGATGAGGCTAGGAGCGTAAGTGGAGTCAGATCATGGAGAACCGTATGTCATCTCATGGTCTTTGGCTTTTAGCCTAAGTGAGATGGCAAGGAACAGAGGGATTTGAGAATGCAGAAAAGAACCAGGATCTGACTTTAGGTTGACAAGATGACTGTGCTGCTCTATGGGAAATGATCTGAAGGGGGCATGTGTCTGAGTGAATAATGGGAGGTGATTCCTTGGCACTAAGGGAAATCCAGGGGAGAAGTGAATATGACTTGGACGAGGGCGGGATTCAAGGAGGTGGTGCAGAATGGTCAGGCTCTGGGTCTGTTCTGCAAAAGTGTGCTTAGGGGAGGGTTTGCTGGAGAGTCAACAGATGGAACAAGAGGAGTCAAGGATGACTCCTAAGGCTGTGGCATGAGCAACAGGAAGGATGCAGTTGTTACTTTTCAGGCACAGAAGGTGATGAAAGGAGCAGGCTTAGGAGGGGAAGTGAGGAATTCTCTTCTGGAACATGAGGTTTGGGTTGTTCATTAGATACCCAGGTGATATTGTTTAGTAAAGTGCAATATATGAGTGTGGCTTTCAGGCAGAGGGCACAAATAGAAGTGAGGAGTCATGAGCACTGAGGGAGTGTTTGAAGCCATTAGACTGGATTAGATGCTCAAGTGAATGTCAACAAGAGAGGAAGGAAATTGAAATATTTAACATGCAATTCTATTTTTGTCAGTAGTTTTTGAAAGCAAAGTTCTTGGAAATATTGAAACACTAGGCTTAGAAGCACAAATAGCTTGTTTTCTTTTGCTGAATAGCAAAAAGAACTTCTTTAAATAAAAGAAAAAGCCCCAAGACCTTGAGCCCTGGATTCATATGAAGAAATTTCTAGTCTGGGCAGAGGAGGAAGAAGCAGAAGAGCTGAGGGGGAGCCAACAGCTAGGAGTAGGTGTGAGGCAGGCAAGTGAGCAGACCTGGCCAAGGAGGCCATGGCAACCATGGGCCAGATGGATAAGGCCCAGGGCTGGCCCTTGACTTGAAAAGGAAGTGGCCTTCTGAGGCAGGAGAACTGTTTCATAGAGTGATAGGGCAAAAATACCACTGAAGCACAGTCAGGAAGAATGGGGAAGGGACTTGGATAGAATGTCAGCTGTTCAGTATTATCTGGCAAGTCCTATGACCAAATTTCTACCTGATATTTGTTCTGTCAGAACAAACTACTTGCAGTCCCTAAACCCGTCTGCTTTCTCCCACCATATCTATGCCTTTTGTGCAAGCCCCCCTTGTCAACCACCTTCACCATTTTTCTTAAAATAATCACTAACGTTACCGTGCACTCAGTGGCAGCCCCAAATCTAAGCACTTTACCTGCTTTTTCTTTTCTTACAAATCTGCTGTGATCTCTGTCATCTTAAAAATAACTGAAATCCCTCTTACCACCTTATACCCATTGGGATGGCTACTATCAAAAAACAAAATAAGGGCTAGGGTTAGAGCTCAGTGGTGAAGTGCTTTCCTAGCACGTGTGAGGCACTGGGTTTGATCCTCAGCATCACATAAAAAAATAAATAAAAACAAAATAAGTGATACTGGGGAATCTTCACTGTAGAAGAAGTAGAGAAAAGGCTGTTCACAGTACGGAGTAAAGAGGGCAAGAGAGGTTTTTTCAGTGTAGAATCCTTGATTTTTATGATTTTCTTCTCAAAACTTTTAAATATTTATTTTTAATAGTGATAAAATATGCATAGCTCAAAATTTACCATCTTAACCATTTTTAGGTGTACACTTCAATACTGTTGAAATGTTCAAATTGTGCAGATCTTCAGAATGTTCTTTATCTTGTAGAAGAACTGAAACTCTGTACCCATTAAACAACTCCCATTTCCTTCTTCCCC
Organism: Geosciurus inauris; assembly: GCA_004024805.1. Taxonomy (NCBI): domain Eukaryota; kingdom Metazoa; phylum Chordata; class Mammalia; order Rodentia; family Sciuridae; genus Geosciurus; species Geosciurus inauris. The sequence continues at coordinate 82,004 of PVHX01006095.1, read as the reverse complement.
AACCCCTGGCAAGCACCTTTCTACTTTCTGTGTGTAAGAATTTAACTTCTCTAGGTACCTCATATGAGTAAAATCACAATATTTATCTTTTTGTGACTGTTTCACTTGTTATCAGGGCTCATCCATGTTGTAGCATGTGTCAGAAAGTTCCTGCCTTTTGAATGCTGAATATAATATTTTACTTGTTTTTCCTTTCATCTGTTGATGGTCATATGAGTTGCTTCCACCTTTTGGTTGTTGTGACTAACGCTTCTATGAACCTAAGTGTTCAAGTATCTGATGTCCCTGTTTTCACTTGTTTTGGACATGTACCCAGAAATGAAATTGCTGGATCATACTGATATTCTATATTTAATGTTTTGAGGATCTGCCATACTGTTATGTATTTTATGGCCAAGGAAGTTCAGTGAAGTAAATGATAAAAGCAGAGAACTAAAAGTTAAAAGACCAAGATTTTTTTTCATCTGTTTTTGCCACTTGCCAGTCAGGGGATTTAGACAGATTACTTTTTTGATCCTCAGTTTAATAACCTGGAAAATGAAAACAGTAATTCCCTGTTAGCCTCTGGGCCTCGCTCATTTACTTATTGAAGAGGTATGTGTGGGAGGCCTTGCTCCAGGGCTGCAGCTGCATCATTGAGCTGACAGACAAGGTCCCTGATCTTAAGAAGTTCACAGTCTGATGGATTCTAGCAGTGAGAATGGAAACTGGCTATGAGAGTACCCTGTAACTGTAAATCACCATGAAAACATTAGTGTTATGCTTGCTCCGGTGGACTTTTCTTCTGGAACATTTGGATTCTTATTTGAGCAGTAAATTCATAGAAAAAGAAAATAAAAAGAAATGATAGGTATCTCTATCATAGAAGTTAAGTTCTTGCATGAAATAGGCGGATATTTAATATTTGTTGAATGAGTAAAGGAAGGTGTTGGGATTTGGAAATTCATTGTAAGTAGATACTGATTCTTATCTTGCTTGTTAACTCTTCAGAAATATTAAATACATTTTAAGAAAAGTTGGGGGTTATATTTAGCACCCACAAGAATGTAGAGGTGATCATACAGAAAAAATTTAACTCAAAATTGAATTTTTGGAGAGTGCAAGAGTCATCACTGTATCTCTAGATTTCCAAATTTAAATTAGAAGAACTTGGGGCTGGGGTTGTGGCTCAGTGGTAGAGCACTTGCCTCGCACAAATGAGGCACTGGGTTCAGTCCTCAGCACCACATACAAAATACATAAGTAAAATAAAATAAAGGTTTAAAAAAATTAGAAGAACTTAATACCATTGCAAAGGGCCAAAGCAGGGCTGTAGCTCAGTGGTGGAGTGCTTGCCTAGCATATGTGGGCACTGGGTTCAGTCCCCAGCACCACATAAAAAATAAATAAAGGTATTGTATCCATCTACAACTAAAAATATTTTTAAAAAACCAACAGGGCCAACTATCTAATGTTTCTGATTATGAATGAGGTAAATTTAAGGGCCAAAGTGATTTATTGAGTTATCTTGAGGAATAAAAGGGAAGTTTGATTCCTGAGATTGTATTTATACTTAAAACATACAAAATGAGAATTTTTTTTCTTCCTCAAAGAAGTTACATTTAGCAGGAAACAACTTGAGTGATCACTCATGCAGTGATGAAGATTCTGTATTATCTGGACTATTTTAGAATACTACTACTTTTTGTCAACTTTCAGATTTATATGAATATCTAATACATTTCAAAAGTTCTAAGGCCTTGGACTGTGACACTTCATTTTTACACTCATTTGCACAGGACCCCGGGTGTTGACACTAATAAGCACTGGTGTGGGTGTGCCAGGACAGCTCAGCAGCTCTTTAGCAGATGGCTTTCTTGGTTTCTTCTCCTCTACAGGCAAACATGCTGAAGACATTTTTGGTGAGTTGTTTAATGAGGCTAACAACTTCTACATCCGAGCAAATTCTCTTCAAGACAGAATCGATCGCCTTGCTGTCAAAGTTACCCAGCTGGATTCCACAGTGGAAGAGGGTAGGTAATTGCATGAAAGCAGTGAGCTAGAAGTGATGTCGACAAGACGGTAGTAATTAATTGCAGTGTAATTACTGCTTTTTCCTTGGAGTAGTATGTTGACATTTCATCTCATCTTTTCCTGGGAGAATAGTGAGGAAAACCCTACAACATTGGGTTAATTAGTGATGAAAAGATTCATATCTTGTTTATCTCATACACTATGCATTTGCTAAAAAACAAAAACCAGATATAGTATCAGAGTATTTGTTTTAAAGGCTTCTTCAAATACTTTCAGTAGTAATATAGGTTAATGGTAGTTATTTTGGAAATATATTCTTGCCTAAAACAGAACCACTCCAAAGAGATCGTCCAACCAAGAGGGAGGGTCATAGGTACATCATACCAAAGACCAAAAATTTCAGCCTAATTGTTAGGGTTGATGCATATGGATAATCCTGGTGATTCTGCCAATTTAAAAATGTTGTTAATCTCTGAAATAGCAGTTACTAAATGCCTTTAAACTCGGGTTTTAAAATAACATTAACATTGGCAGTGTATAAGTTAACTGACAATCATTTTGATTATATTCCCTGAAATTGTGACAGTTGCAGCAAAATTGAGACCACCAACAATTCCATTTTTAAAATCTCACTTTCAGTATTTTTTGAATAAAAGAGTGAGATTAGATTGGAATAAGTTTGCTGAAAAATTGCAAATATTCCATTCATATTTGCTTTGAGAAAAATATTCCAGTTACAAATTATTTTTACCTTTAGATAATGGTAGTTAGAATTTATCTCATTGCTTTAAAATGATCCCAGTGTTGTAAAAGTGTAATATGTTCCTTATACTTATGCAACTTTTGCACAAGTATAAGGTATTTGGTTTTTGTATTATACTTACATATAGGAGTATTGGTGAAAAATAAGCAGTAAGTTTTAAAAAACATAGTTATTTGAAATTTATCCCTTATTTAAAAAAAGATACATTTGGTAATGCTCAGGTCTTTTTGAAAGATCAAATTAAATTAATATTAAGATCCATTTTGAATGTTCTGACTTTTCCAATAATAGGAAGCTGAAAACATGCTCTTTTAAATCAGATTTTTGAATTTTATTTTCTAATTAAAAATAAAAATTTAAATGGCTATTTTGTCAGTTGAGTTAAGGAATTCGTAACATCTTAAATCCATTAGTCACTTTTCAATGTGGTAGCATGGGTGATTATTTAAAAAAATTTTTTAGCCGCAGATGGACCTTTATTTTATTTATTAATTTTTATGTGGTGCTGAGGATCAAACCTAGTGCCTAACACATGCTAGGCAGGCACTCTACCACTGATCTACAGCCCCAGCCTAGCACAGGTGATTTTCAATTTTATTAGGTTTTTGTGTTGGTTTTGAAATTGGAATGATTATGGTAAACTTTATGCTGGAAAAGGTTAATCTATAGGTGAAATTTTATGACATTTTATAGTATGTGTCATAATCCATTTCCAATTAAGATTTTACCTTATTATTTTCCTTGATATGGATGTGAGAGTAGAAATGATATTTGACTGAAACTAGGAAATACAGGTCACCTTTTTTATGAAGAGTGAAGGCTGGAAGGTGTTGTAAGCGTCACATAACAACCTGAATTAGTTTCAGTGGCCAAGCTGGTGGGTTAATAGAACTAGTATACTCTCCTCAAAAAGTTTATGTCAAGGTCAGATGAATGAACAAATCAAATGTAAATGCAGCACAGACACAAGAAAGAAATATACCTGGCACTGATTTTCTGGCTCCTTTGTATAGTTTTGTTTCGTAAGTCAAGCTACTCAATTTCTAGGACTTTATGTTAGGAAACCTTTGTTTTCTGTCCTTAATGTCAGTGTTGTAAAAGTGTAATATGTTATTTATTATTTGTGCAGTTTTTGCACGGGTATAAGGTATTACACTTAAACTGCTGAGTTTTTCCCCTAGGATGTCAAAAATCTATGTATTTACATGCCTTTTATACTGATCACTATATTCCCATGTGGTTTCTGAGAAGGATGGTTTAAAGCATCTGAAGCTCGGGGCTGGGATTGTAGCTCAGTGGTAGACCGCTTGCCTTGCATGCGTGAGGCCCTGGGTTCGATCCTCAGCACCACGTACAAAGCAATAAAATAAAGACATTGTGTCCATCTACGACTAAAAAAATATTTAAAAAAAAAAAAAAAAAGCATCTGAAGCTTGACTATTTAGGTTCAATGAAATAATTAGATCTCTACAGAAGAAGAAAAGTCATAATTTGACCTCATTTCACAGAGAAAACTGTTACCTTTAAGGGAGGAGTGATGGTCATTTTCATTAAGCATGGTTTTAAATGAATAATAAAAACCATCATTTGGTTATTCCAGAAGATGTTTTTTTATAGTGGGTCAATTGATACTTATTCCTAAATTGTTAAAAAATTTCCATATAATTCTATATATATTTCTATATAATTCAACTTGGGGGACTTTTCTCAAAACAGTGTCACTACAGGACATCAACATGAAAAAAGCTTTCAAAAGTTCCACAGTTCAAGATCAGCAGGTGGTTTCAAAGAACAGCATTCCTAATCCTGTTGCTGATATTTACAACCAGAGTGATAAGCCCCCACCTCTGAACATCCTGACACCTTACAGGTATGGCTTCCAGCTTCCCCAGAGCTTTTTATTTTTAATTTATTTTTTAATTAATTTATTTAAATGCATTTCAAGTCATAGTACATATATAGAACTCAATGTTTCCATTTCTCTGGTTGCAAACCAGATAGAGTCACACCATTTGTGTCTTCATACATGCACCTAGGGTAGTGATGACCATCTCATTCAACCATTTTTACTACACCCCTTCCCTTTTCCCTCCCACTTCCTCCCCCCTGCCCCATGCAGAGTTCCTCCATTTCTCCTATGTTCCCCATTCCCACCCCACTTATGTATCAGCATCCAGTAATCAGAGAGAACATTCGGCATTTGGTTTTTTGGGATTGGCTTACTTCACTAAGCATAATGTTCTCCAATTCCATCCATTTACCTGCAAATGCCACAATTTTATTCTCTTTTATTGCTGAATAATATTCCATTGTGTATATGTACCACAGTTTCTTTATCCATTCATCTATCCAATCATCTGGGTTGCTTCTACAGTTTTGCAATTGTGAATTGCGCTGCTATAAACATTGAAGTGACTATGTTACTGTAGTATGCTGTTTTTAAATCTTTAGGGTATAGGCCAAGGAGTGGAATAGCTGGATCAAATGGTGGTTCCATTCCAAGTTTTTTAAGGAATCTCCATACTGCTTTCCAGATTGGTTGCACCAGTTTGCAGTCTCACCAGCAGTGTTTGAGTGTGCCTTTTTCACCACATCCTCGCCAGCACTTATTGTTGCTATTATTTTGGATAACTGCCATTCTGACTGGGGTGAGATGAAATCTGAGAGTAGTTTTGATTTGCATTTTTCTAATGGCTAGAGATGTTGAACATTTCTTCATATATTTGTTTATTGATTGCATATCTTCTTCTGAGAGGTTTCTATTCAGTTCCTTAGTCCATTTATTGATTGGGTTGTTTGTTTTTTTGGTGTTAAGTTTTTGAGTTTTTTTATATATCCTGGAGATCAGTGCTCTATCTGATGTGTGTGTGGCAAAAATTTGCTCCCAGAATGTAGACTCTCTGTTCACCTTGTTGATAGTTTCTTTTGCTGAGAAGAAGCTTTTTAGTTTAAGTCCATCCCATTTATTGATTCTTGCTTTTATTTCTTGTGCTATAGGAGTCTTGTTAAGGAATTCGGGGCCTAATCCCATGTGATGAAGATTTGGGCCTACTTTCTCCTCAGACGCAGGGTCTCTGGTCTAATTCCTAGGTCTTTGATCCACTTTGAGTTGAGTTTTGTGCATGGTGAGAGATAGGGGTTTAGTTTCATTTTACTGCATATGGATTTCCAGTTTTCCCAACACCATTTGTTGAAAAGGCTATCTTTTCTCCAATGTATGTTTTTGGCACCTTTGTCTAGTATGAGATAGCTGTATTTCTGTGAATTATTCTCTGTGTCTTCTATTCTGTACCATTGGTCTGCATTGTCTATTTTGGTGCCAGTACCATGCCGTTTTTGTTACTATTGCTTTGTAGTAAAGTTTAAGGTCTGGTATTGTGATGCCTCCTGCTTCACTCTTCTTGCTCAGGATAGCTTTGGCTATTCTTGGTCTCTTATTTTTCCAAATGAATTTCATGATTGCCTTTTCTATTTCTATAAGAAAGCACTTTTCCCCAGAGCTTTTTAGTCAAGGTGGTCCTGCCCCTTTGTGGCAGGGCTTCTTTTTCTGCCCATCTTTGCTCCCTGTGCTAGTCAGCTTTTTGTTGTAGTGACCAAAATACTTGATAAGAACAACTTAAAGGAGGAAGGTTTATTTTGACTCATGGTTTCAGAGGTTTGAGTCTATGATCAGCTGGTTCCATTTCTTTGGGCCTGAAGTGAGGCGCAGAGCATTGTGGTGGAAGAGCATGGTAGAGAAAAGCTGCTCAGTTCCTGGCTGCCAGGAAGTAGAGAGAGAAAGGAAGGGACTGGGGAGAAGATAAAACCTTTTAGGGCATACCCCAATGACCCGCTTCCTCCAACTAGGTGCCACTTCCCAAAAGTTCATTGAGCCATCAATGGTTTAATCCACTGGTAGGGCCAGACTCATGATCCAATCACTTCTCAAAACCCCTACCTCTGTATACTGCTATATTGGAGACACGGGACATTGGGGGACATTCTGGATTCAAACTATAACATTCTCCTCTTTGGAGCTCACTTCTCTAGCCTCTGCCCAGCACAGATTGTGGAAGTCAGTGGCCCTAGAGTCAGTGCTGCCAGCTAATGCTCCCATGAGGGCCTTGGAGAATACATAGTTCTTTGTATATGTGACTGCCTTGACATTCCCTCCTCAGGGAATACCTAGAGTTTTCCTCAGTCTCATTTTCCCATCCTTTCTGGGATCAACAAGGCTTGGAGCTACCCTTTATCAAAGATCTATCAGGAAAGACCAGTTGAAACTGAGTCCCTTTTTTTTCTGCACAGACAGAAAAGATTCTCTCAAAACAAATATAGGAACCCCCAATAAACTGATGGGAGAAGAGTAAGATGCCCCCCACCCCATGAAAGTTCTATAAATATGGAACAAGTATACTTGGTGGAGGTTATAGTGAACACATTTTTAAAATACATGATATGTATAAATAGAAGCATGGTAAGCCTGGTGTATTAGTCATCTTTTGCATTGCTGTGACCAAAAGACCAGTCAGGAAAAATTAAGTGGAGGAAAAGTTTACTCTGGCTCATGATTTCTAAGGTTTAATCCATGGTCAGCCAACTCCATAGCTCTGGGCCCAAGGTGAAGCAGAACATCGTGGCCGAAGGGCATGGTGAAGGGACATGGCAACCAGGAAAGAGAGAGCGCTCTACTCACAGATGACAAAGTATAAACCCCAAAGACACACCCTCAGTGACCTATCTCCTCCAGTCACACCTTACCTGCCTCCAGTTACTGCCTAGTTAGTCCACGCCCATCCTAATCGGTGAATCCACTAATTAGGTTACGCCTCCCATAACTGAACATTCTCGCATTGCTTCATACATAAGCTTTTGGAGGACACCTTGTATCTAAAGCATTGCACTTGGTGTTTTAACCTGTGACTGCTTTTATTTTTTTAGAATTTTTTTTTTGTAGTTATAGATGGATAGAATGCCTTTGTTTATTTTTATGTGGTGCTAAGGATCAAGCCCAGTGCCTCAGACATGGTAGGCAAGCACTCTGCCACTGAGCTACAGCCCCAGCTCCTTGTGGCTGCTTTCATTTGGTGGATGTTTTTCCAGGACAATTTCAGTTTTCTTTAGCACTGGCAGCCTCATTATACGTACTGCATCATGACGGCTTGCTTGTTAGAATTCTCCAACCTGCTATTATTAAGAAAGCTCATTAAAATATCTGTGTTAAAGGAAATAACCCAGAAAACCCAGTGAATCACTTATATTTGATTAATCAAGATCATGACTGAATATTTGTAGTGATTTAAAAATTTTAATTGCATAAAAATGATTTGATATTATATATAACATAAATAATATATATAATGTGTACATATTCAATCTTATGGAAAATAAAGCATGTCTTTGACTTTTTAATAATGTGTTTTAATAATAGCAGTGGCAGCCAAAATCTACTTTTCATTCATGTAACAATAGTTGAGATACATAAGACATAAAAGTATGCACTTGAACTTAAGTGTGTCACTGTCACATGAAGAAAAGTGGTTAGATGATAATACACATTGGACATATCTACTTATAGTCTTAGGTCAGGATTGGCATTTGTTTACTTCATTGAGCTTCTGCCTTCATTAGAGTATTAACAGCATTTTAAAAGAAAGAATGTGCATTTTATACATCTTTAACTTTTCAGCAAGTTCCTCAGTTTTCCTATACCTCTATATTCAAGGCCTTAGTATCTTAGGAAACCAAATTTGCTTTTTCACAATTGTGTTACTAATAAAATCTTTATCATGTAGGCTGCTTACAAATTGGGAAACTAGAAAAAGGAAGGATGTTAAAGTATATATAGAAAAAGTTGCACTGGTTTGGTGATGATCTTTAGACCTAGTGACTAGAATAGCCGTGGTAGGAATATGGGCCTTAGCATTTGATATAGTGAGAAACTTGCAGGAGATGATGTAGCAGGAACTTTAAGGATAGACCTTTTCCTTTTTTTCCTCCTGAGTTAGCTTTCTTTTCTTGGGTATAAGCTCTTTCCTGTCTATACTCATTTAACTGATTTTGCTTCTTTCCTTAAATGACTTACTGAAATACTAATATGAAGTTTGAATGTTCTGCTTCCTCTTGGGAGGTCTACATGCCACATGCTTTATTACAACATTAGTAGAATAGAGAGTTTACTTTGCATCTTGATTGATTTTGAACATTCCTATTGATTTATATTACACTTTGGATTCATATTGACTACATTGTTTTTAGTTGAATGATAAATGAGTAATTTATGTGAGGCCTTGAAATATTCCTTATACCACAGTATCTGAAGAAGTATTTGACACTAAAAGGACCACAAGTGAATGAACTTTCTTTGAAAATACATAGTTTATTGTTTTTTTTCCTAGTCACAATTATACCCCATGAAAATTTTCTTTGCTAATTGAATTTACAGATATTGGGCAAACCTGACTGAGAAAAAGGGACAGAGCACTTTATAGATTTTATCCTAATATTGAAGCTCAGAGTAGAAGTAAATATATCTGTATAGGAGTCCATTCATCTCTGTATATAGCTCCCTGTTGGAATTAACAAAATATTTCCTGAAATATTAACATTTAGTATTCATGAGCCACATTGTGATATTTGCAGAGCAGTTTTCTATACTTAATTCTAACTTTGCAAGAGTACTTTCATTATTCTGCAACAAGTTGCTATTTGTATATGTTTCTACATTTTTTTTCAAAAGGAAATTTAGAGAATTGAGAGATTATAGGATAGTTAAGATGTCCTATGCAGATGTTAGAATGCCATGAGTTAAAATTAAATTTGCATTAACCTGCATATGAAAGTATCTAACCATCTTTTTCCTTCTTACTTACAATACATTGATCCATAGAGATGATAAGAAGGATGGGCTGAAGTTCTATACTGATCCTTCCTATTTCTTTGACCTATGGAAAGAAAAAATGCTACAGGATACAGAAGACAAAAGGAAAGAGAAACGGCGTCAGAAGGTAAGTAATCCCACTGTGGCAAATATGGATATCACTGTGGATTTGGGATTCTTGTTTTAGAAGTAAGTAAATCAGTAAATGCTTCATTTAATTAATTAATTAATTAGTTAGTTTATTTATTTATTGGTGCTGGAGATTGAACTCAGGGACACTCGACCACTGAGCCACATCCCCAGCCCTAGTTTTGAACTCCAATTCTCCTGTCTCAGCCTCCCTAAGTGCTGGGGTAACAGGCTTGCGCCACCGTGCCTGGCTAGTAAATGCTTTATTTAAATGGTTGAGATGTTTGATTTAGTACTCAAAGTTTCTCTAAAGGGTAAAGAAGATTCTGAAAATTTAATCTTACACAGTCATACTATTTTTCAATAAATACTTTCTGATTATTCTCCAACACTGGCTTTGCTTTAACAAAAGTAGTGATTAAAATTTCAGTTTTGTTGGTAACCATGTTTTATAACTTCTCTCCTTCTGTTCCCTCAATTTTTCATAAAGCAGTCAGTCTTCCATATCAGATACAAGGATGTACTTTGTTTAACTTTCTTAGTGTCATAATTGACACCTTAGTGAATTGTGCATAGTGAATTGGGAAGCATGTGTAATCTGTGTTCAGGGATGGTATTTACTGAAAATGAGCTTCTCTTTTTGGGGTAGCCATAGGCAAAAGAATCGCAAGTCAGAATATTGAGAAACATCTGCCTTACAGGCAGTCATAGAAGCATCATTCTACTTGCTCAGGTTAAGGGACTTCTGCTTTGAAAGTTGCCCCTTTGGGGACCAGAACTTAAAGTCACCTAGAAGAGTACTTCTTTGAGGAGAAGATTTTACTAATATTTTTATATGTAACCTGTGTTTAAAAGTGACCACCTAGTTTTGTTGACAAACATTACAGTGTATCATTTAGCATTTGGTGAGTTGGTCTTTAGGTTTTGGAGCATTTAGGTATATTTGTTCAGTTGGAGTAAGAGTTTAGGATAAAGAAAAATTTGAGGTTTGAAAATAGGATTTAAAAAAGGGAAGATGTAGAGCTAAGGATGTAGTTCAGTGGTAGAGTGCTTTATTAGCATGTGGAGGTCCTGGATTCCAGCCCCAGTACTGCAAAGAAGAGAGGGAGGAAAGAAGGGAGGGAGGAAGGAGAAGAGGAAAGGGAAAGGGGAGAGGAGGAAAGGAAAGAAAGAAACTGGACTCTGGAAAGAGATTCAAAAGATGTGGGTTATTTGAATACTCAATTTCGGTAAATTTTGCTCATGGCTTAGAAAGATTTAATTGGGAAATCTCGGAAGAACTGCTGAGTTGTTCGAAGTGTTAAACCAAAGAATAAATGGAAAAGAAACAAGTATATGTTTATCTCAATCCCTATACTTTTCGACAGTAACTGGGCAAAACCCTGGGACTTTGAGAGTACCTTCTTTCAAAATTCTCTATCTCAGGCAATTTCCCGTCTCAGTGATTCTTTTGACAAAATATTTAATCTTTCGGCTATTTTCTTTTGAAGGGAAAATAATCTTTTATGTATGATTACTGTGTCTTCAAAATCATATCTCATTTCATTGGTTATTTTGTCTCATTCCATATTCCTCAAACACATATAATTCTAATAAAAATTCCTGACTCATTCATTTAGGTAATAATTTTAGTTAAATGTTGGGTAAGCAGTAACGGAGCAAACAGGATTACAACACAGGGAGGAGCCCTGGCCTTCAGCTGTCATGAGCCTGGAGCTCATACAGAGAGAAGAGCTCAACACTGTCAGTGCCAAGCTGCTTCCCAAAGGAATATAAAGAATATGAGGCATGGTAGCCTTCAGTTCCCAGGACTGTGGATACCAAGTTATATTCTACCTTCAGTTGACAAACCTGAGGGAAGAAATTAGTTTAGAAAATTTGGGAATAAGAAAATCCAATGTTTCTATATTTCAAGTTTCCTTTAATTTTGATACTTTAAAACCCTAAAAAGTAAATAAATATGAAATGTTTTGTTTTGTTTTTGGGGTACCAGGGATTAAACCCAGAGTGGCTTAACCACGGAGCCACATCCCCAGCTCCCTTTTTAAACTTTTTTTAAAATTCTTTATTTTGAGACAGATTATCACTAAGTTGCTGAAGCTGGCTTTGAACTTGTGATCATCTTGTCTCAGCCTCTCAGATTGCTGGGATTGAAGGCACACATCACCATGCCTGGCTAAATATGGAGTTGTTTTAATTTATTTATTTATTGTTTATTTTTTGTTACCAGGGGTTGAATTCGGGTGCTTAACCACTGAGCCACAACCCCAGCCCTTTTTATTTTTTGTTTTGAGACAGGTCTCACTAAGTTGCTGAGGCTGGCTCTGAATTTTGGATCCTCCTGCCTTAGCCTTCAGAGATGGTAGGGTTACAAGTATGGGACACCATATCTGTACATAGTTACACTGTAAAGGAAAGTACAAGTATTGTAAAGGAAAGTACAGTTTTGTGGGTGAGTTGACAACAAGGTGGCAGCATACATGCAGAGGAGTGTCAAAAAAGACCTTTGTGAGGAGATCTTACTCAAGCTGAGGTCCAAAGGGTAGATAGCTTTGCAGAGTAAGGGTGTGGGTGAGGCGTGGGTGGTGTGGAGGGGCAGAAGGCAGATGAGGCTGGTGTGCTTTAGAATCAAGGGGCCTCCTAGGCAGAAATATCTAAGATTATCCTGGGGTAGGGAACAGTGTGGCACAGTCTAGGTATTTTATTGTAGGCCAGTTTAACTGGAGTGTAGATTCATTGTTAATATTTTGTGGTTGGTTCTTGTGTATGCGTGTGCTTGTATGTGTGTGTCCATCTTGCATGCATGTTCGGTAGAATTTAAGACACACATTTGAAGAAAGTAACATACTTAACCCCTGAATATATCAGCATACATGTCTTAAAAAATAAGAGTAATAGTTATTAGTTATTTAACACAGTGGTTCCTCATTGGAATAACATTGAAACCACCTCCCCACTTTTTCTTTTTTAAATATGCAGACAATATATGCTAGTTATAAAGTGCTCAGCTAGCACTGAAGGAAATAAAGGCATGACCCTTCCTAGGAGGAACTAACTACTGTTCACAGTTTGGTGTGCATTTTTCAGACGTTTTAAGCACATATAAATATATGCATACACATTTAACAGTATTCTGTATGCATAAAATTGTGCTACATGATTTGTGCATACCACTGACATTGTCAAAAATGTACTTTATTCTCAATTGTTGTGTAATATTCGGAAATAAAAATGTTTCATCAGTTATTGACTCATTACTCTATTAACAAATATAGGATGTTTCTGAATTGTTACTTAAAAATACTGCAGTGAATAATCCAGTACCCGTGTGCAGGTATTTCTTTAAATTTCTAGAAGTTGAATTGCTGTTAATGAAAAGAATGCTAGTCTTAAAATTTGGAAGATGTTATTATATTGCCCCTGACCCTTAAAAGACAGAAGAATTAGTTTATATTAACAGGTCCCAGTCTCAAATATTATTTTGTTTAATGAGCTCCCCCTTCCCTATCACCTGTATTACACATCTTTTCATACCCTTATTTGCCATTTCTGTATCTTCTATGAATTTCATATTCACATCCTATGCCAAAACATTGCCAAAGTTTTTGGGGTTGTTTCTTTTTTTTCAGTACCAGAGATTAAACCCAGGGGTGCTTAATCACTGAGCCACATCCCTAGCCCTTTTTACTTTTTGTTTTGAGATAGGGTCTCACTAAGTTGCTGAGGCTGGCTTTGAACTTAGGATCCTTGAATACCACTAAAAACAACCCAGTTCTCTAACTTGAGCCACCTGCCATCATCTCACTTCAGCCACCTTAGTAGCTTTCTAACCTGTGCTCTTGTCTTTCTCTTTTTAATCTGTTCTCCACAATATAGAGGTTCTTTTCAAATGCCTCCTCATGGCAGCCCCTACCTTCTCATTCTTTGGAGATTTCAATTTACCATTACCTTCTTTTATTTCTCTTAATGCAGTGCTCTCTCTCCTCCTCTGTGGCCTCTTCTTTTGCCATGCACCCTACTCATGCTACAAATCTGATCCCTAAGTCCCAGCAAGACACCTCCTGACTTTCAGACTAAGAAGATGTTAGAGATATATGTACATATATTTAAGTATACAAATACCTATATATATCAAAATATAAGTATGTAAACATAAAATATGTATATGTAATATACATTTTATATAAAATATATTTTAAAAAATATAAATACATTTATATTTTATCACATTCTATAACAATACATTTATTTGTGTCATCTTTTAGGCTTCTTTGCTGGACTGCAAGCTCCTTGAGAGCAGAAACCTTATCATTCATTCTTTCTTTCTTTGCCATTTGTCATTAGTGCCTGGCACAGTGCCTGGGATGCAGTAAGCTCTAGAAGCTCATGCTTAAAGCCTGGATTTGATCATTTAGCCATTATTTATTGAGTGTGTACTCTGTGTAAAACAATATGTTGAGGCCCCTAATAGGGAAGCATAGGAGGTAAGGGCACATAGTTCTTGTCCTTAGAGATCATAGAATCTTACGAGGGAAACATCAGGAACTCACAGATACACAGAAGTAGCTGTCCTCACCACTTAAAGAAGGACCTACATAAGACTTAAGTGTTTATTCAGTACATTTTCCTGTCAAGTAGGGCTAGAACAAGAATGACTCTGTGTATGGGCAGGTAAGTTTTATTTTGTTTGGTGTTAAGCTAGAATCAGGGTTAAATATTCTATTATAATCTTTTAGAAATAGGGAGTAGAAAATTCTCAGTTGTTTTCTTTGAAAGATAATTTGCATGTTAACAATCTGGGCAAACTTGTTTAGCTGTGGGAAATGATTTTTCTGAAGGGTGTTGCCAGATATTTCATGCGTGTAATATAGATCTAAAAAGATGTGGTACATTTAAAACAGGCCACAAGCCTAGTAAAGTGAACATTTTACCAAAAATCATGGTAAGCAACTCTGGCAGTTATAGCACAGTAACTATTTTATTGATTTAGATTAAAGAAGTAAGTCTCAATTACTTTCTGTTGAGTCTGTTGGAAACAACTATGCTGCTTCAGAATTTTCTTAACAGTAGGGTAATCAAAACGTGAATGTCTTGTGTGTGCGTCAGGCTTGTTTCCTATGCATTGTAACTGCATTTAACCTGCTGTTTTCCTTTCCCTTCTGTCTTGGCATGCTTTCTTTCTTTCCTGGACATCAGGAGCAAAAGCGTATAGATGGCACCACCCGTGAGGTGAAAAAGGTTAGAAAAGCCAGAAACAGGCGCCAGGAGTGGAATATGATGGCATATGACAAAGAGCTTAGACCCGACAACAGGTTGTCTCAGAGTGTGCACCATGGAGCATCTTCCGAGGGATCTCTGTCCCCAGACACTAGGTGTGTGTGTGTCACAGCACCCTACCCTATGCTTGGGGCCACTGTGTACTACCTGGTTTTGTTAAAATTGGAAATATACCAACAGTTTTGGGTTTATATGGCCCACAATATGTTTTAAAACTCTCCTTAAACTTATTTATGTATATTTTGATTATGAAACAATACGTTAAGGCAGTGTTAATTTAAATTGGGTTGCTTTGTCTGATTTTTAAAAAAAATCTCTGATTTAAACTTATTCTTCAGTTAATCTAGAGGTAGTGTTTTAACATGAATTCAAAATTTGACTTCAATTTTACTTTAATAATCATTAATCCTTTATTTTTGGCTTTGAATTTTGAATTTCCTTTGCTACTTGTTATCTAAAACTGATTGGCAGGTGGTGATTACTGTGACTCAGGAATGCCTTCATTGAGCATTTTGATAATCCTCTGGAAAAGTAATGAAGAGACTGATTTCTTACTTCAGATAACTAATTTTGTGTATTCTAATTTCAGGAGAAAAATTCTGGTGGAGTTTATTTTACATTTTTGTAAGCAGTTAAGTACAAATGTTTCAGGTGTGAATTACATGGTCTGTAGGTCACATTTGTCATAAAAGGGAGTCATTCGATGATAAAAACTGACTAGCCAATTTTAACTTCTGGCTTCATTTCCCATTTCTGGTTTTGTTAAGTTGTAGTCTTCCCTTTCCATAAACTCTCATAATTTTCATTTAAATTTTTAAATAGAGAATTCTTATGTGATTTAAGAATCTTTCAAAAACAGCAATAACCTGGATCTTGTGTTTTATCTGTGTCCTTTTTCTTCTTTTTATCTTTGTGACTTGTCTTAGCATAGACTCTAACGTGTAGAAGGTGCTAACTGAATATTTGCTGCAGAGATTTATTTGGTAGATAGAGTGGCATGAATATTCCTACCAAAAGTAGGTCTGTGTGTCATTGGTAGGATGAAGAAAGGTCTAGTTTTTTTGTTTTGTTTTATTTTGTTTTTCCCTCTCTCTTTTTTGGTACTGAAAATTGAACCCAGTACCAAACCACTTAGCCACATAGCCCAGCCCTTTTTTTAATATATATTTTATTTTGAGACATGGTCTTGTGATGTCACTTTGGGCTACGCTAAGTTGCTGAGTCTGGCTTTCAACCTGAGATCCTCCTGCCTCAGCCTCCCAGGTTTTTGGGGATTAAGGCATGCAGCTTTTACAACTGCTGTCTGTTAAATATTAGAGAATTGTTGGAGCTTTAACTGTGTACTAGCCTTATATTTGAATACTTATGTGTTTATTTCTGTCAACAGTTAAAATGATGCTATAGTTCTGCTTCTAGTTCTTTGGGATAGGGAAAAATATGTGAATTTAATATCTCCCATTGATGTTGGTTTGTGTTTTTCATTTCTCAAATAATATAGTTGCAATTATTTATTCATGCAGAATTTGTACTTTTGTTTTTATCCCACATATAATCTTTTTTTAAACAGATGCAAATGGAAAAATGATGAATTTTTTTAAAACCCTCAGTTGAATGATTGATACTTACTCTAGCATCTGAAATTAATTGTTCCATTTTGGGCACAAAGCTGATGGTTATCTGAATTATTTAGTATTCTGCCTTTGTATATGTGTTGCTTAGATATGTCTTCATTTCTCTTATTTTTCAAAAAGCAAATAGAATTTTTCATTTTGTTTCTTCAGAATTTCATTTTGTCTCATACTATTTCCCATGGCCTCTCACTCTTTGCATACATTATTTACTAACAGAAAAATAGGTCATAATTCATCAATGAACTTAGAATACATCTCTTAAATTAATTTTAAGTTTTACATTTTTATTTTACTGAGTGTTAAACTTTTTTCTTTATTATGAAATGAGATACATTGGTTATACCTGGAAATTACAGAAAGAAATTAAAATTGCAAATAACCATAATTCCATCAGTCAGAGAAACCACTGTTTGCATTTTGGTGTATCTCTCCTTAGTCTTCTTTTGTCCTGGTACATTTTATTTTTTATTTTACAGAATTGGAATCACCATATTTTAACTTTTAAAAAATGATATTTCATGTTTTAAGCATTATTTAGAAACATGACTTTATAGTGGTTGTGTCCTCATCAGTGTATTTAAGATATTGAAGGAACTTTAATATCGTTTCATAACATGTATATGAGCCATTAATATAACTACTCACAATATACTTTAGTCCACATAAGCTGATCTTAAAATTTTGCCATCTGTCTGCACAGTGTCAGACATGTTTTAATTCTAAGTATGAATTTAAGATCTGAGCATTGATAAAGTGTTTGCCCTCCTGATAACCAGTTTTCTTTCAGTGTACTCAGAAAACCGTTACTCCTCCATGCCCAGCATCCTTGTTTTCTCTCATCAATTCCAGGCCCTGTTATGGTGCTTTGACCCTGTCCGCCTGTCCATCTTAAAAACCCTGGAAATTTATTGGATTTTCCCACCAAGCTACCATTGCTGGACCGACTTCTTCCTGTTCCGTTATTGTCTTCACCCATCTGTTCTCTTTTCTGCAGCAGATGGTTACTAGTTATCAGAGAGCTTTGAGACCACCTGACTCACCTCCATATTGACATCGTAGCTTCTAGCTGACTTCCACCTTCCCACCTGATCAGTCTCCCAAGCAGCTGCCTTGCTCCTCCCATTCCTCCAGTCTACTGTCACCTCCCTCTTCCCTGATCCTTCACTCTTCAGCTGACCAATCCCTTTCCCTCATCTTGTCCTTGCAGTGGCCATTCTTCATCCAAGTCCTGCCCTGTAGAAATCTTCTACTTTCATCTCTCCTTCAAACATTCATTTCTTCTACCTTTATGTCTGCTTCCATCTGGTTAACCCCTTTTTCTTGGTTCCTTTTGGGTCTGCATTGCAGAACAACTTTACCAGAATAGCACTCTCAATTATGCCACAGCATTTACAATTTCTTGCCATGAATCTCATGAGAAGCACTCTGCCTTTTTTTGCTGGATGACTATTTCTTTAGAAAACAGTGCACATAGTCACTGACACGGTTCCTCAGGTGGAGTCAAACACACATCATCAATGACCCCAGAATTTTAGGTATTTATGTTTTTTAAATGTACTAAGTATAAATATAGGTTAGATTCCTCTCCCATTAAAATATTTTTAATGCATTTGCTCGCAGTTTGCAGAGTTCAGAAGACATCCTTGTGTGCACACCATAATCTAGTATTCATACTGCAATTAGGGAAGTGGGGGGAGACTTTTCTGATTTAGCAAGTTTTTCTGTGCCACGCAGTGTTCCAGTTAGGAGAAGCTACTGTCTGAAATCCTAGAGATGGAAATTCAGCTTGTATCTTCTTCCCTTTTCCTTCCACATCCCCAATGTGTGTTTGCCTGTTTCCTTCAGAGAGAGAAACACAAGCTGAATCCTAACAGGAACCAGCAAGTACATGTGAGAAAAGTCAGAACAAGAAAAGAAGAGTGGGAGAGAAGGAAAATGGGCATTGAATTTATGAGTGACGCAAGGAAACTGGAACAGGCAGGGAGCACGAAAGAGGACAGGATGCCCAGAGGGTTTGTCATTTTCTTTCTTTGGATTCCCAGTCCCAGGCCACCCCCTGCTTCGGTGTAATGAGAGGATGTGCAGCCCCTACTCACACGTGTCCAGTAACCCAGGCCAGGAGTGTGACTGTTACTAATGCCTGTGGCCAAGCCACTGCCATACATGCGAGTCCTTCCTCTCCTTCTGGGGCTTAGCCAGCCTCCAGCACCTGGCATCTTTCTGAACTCTGCTCACTAATATGTGGTTTCCATTCCTTTCAGAGTTTTACACTTGACTGTGGGTTCAAAGAAAGCAAGAAGGCCTTTCCCTAGTGTACCACATTGCTGCTTTCTCTTTGGGATAAATAATTGCTTCTGTTAAGAAAAATATAGCTCACTCTGTTACATTCTGGATTTCTCTTTCTGTTCTTACTGTTAATATTTACCCAGTTCACCTGCCATTTTATATTTTCTAATTATATGCTGTCAGTTTAATCGCCACTGAAATCCTGTCTGAGTTGCTGTTTCTAAATGAAATGAGATTCATCTTGTAGCCTTGTCTCTTAGAAAAGAAGTACATGAAATACTGTGAAAATGAGGCTCTGCTGGTTCCTGCTTGCTGGTCTGTCTGACTTATTCACTTCAAAGCTGTGAATCTGAATCCATGTAACACTGGTGCTTGCTGCTAAGACAGTAATTATGTTGTTGCTTGGAAGCTCTCATGGGGCTAGACCTAGTTGGTAGTTAAAGAAAGAAATGTCTGATTTCTGTGCCTTGGCAATGTTGTTATTCATATATATGCTTCTGCCTGTTAAGGGAAATTTTTCAAACAATTTAAATTTCTTCCATTCCTTTTTCTCCAATGTTAGGTCCCATGCATCAGATGTTACAGATTACTCTTATCCGGCTACTCCCAACCATTCTCTGCATCCCCAGCCAGTCACCCCGTCCTATGCTGCCAGTGATGCACCACCACATGGAGCTGCAAACCAGGCCCCTGAACACGAGTACCGGCCCCCGTCTGCCTCGGTGAGGCACATGGCCCTAAACAGACCTCAGCAGCCACCACCCCCACCACCCCCTCAGGCCCCAGAGGGGTCCCAGGCCTCTGCACCAATGGCTCCAGCAGATTATGGGTAAATCAGTATTCCTTGTGCTGTAGTTGCTACTTGTTTTTTGCATTTGAATTGTAATGTGTTGTAGAAGAATTTTAACCTTGATATTTTAGAGGCCAGAATATAGTCTAGACTAATTGGATGTGGACACTATCAATGATGACATACTGTATGTTAAATAAAGTAGGTATGCTACTGAGCTTATTTTATTACAGTTGAATTTTAGGTTGACAGCTGTGTTCATGTGTATGTGTTCTCTTTGCATACGTACTTAACATGTGTTTGAAAGGATCTTTAAACCAGGCATTGATAAAGGATGACATGCCGCTTTGTGAGACTGTCCAAATCCTCAAATTTCTCTACATATCCTGGGTGGTCCACAGAGAATGCTTATCACAGATGACTGAATCCTGTAACATCACTTGGCTCTGTAATCCTTCTTGACCTCTGGGCCCTTAGATTGTTCTGCCCCCCAGGCCCTCTCCTTTTCTGTCTGGGTTAGAATTCTAATACCTCTTAAAAAAAAAAAAAAAAGACCTTCCTTTTCACATTTTCATCAAATCAAGCACACACCTCGTTTTTGTCTTAACCCTCAAGAGTCAGTGCCCAGGGAAGTTGAATATATGCTTCTGAGGTGTGTGTTCTTCACCCAGAGCTCTGGTGTCAGTATCTAAATATATGTCCTTAGCCCTCAAGAGGGAGCCTACACAGACTTGGCTATTTTTTCTTTGCCCTTGTGGAACCAGGATTCCCAGAGTGTGTCCCGAGGCTGCTGCTTTCAGGCACAGAGAGAGCCTGTGGTCCAGTTGACTGGGAAAACCCTTGACTGAGTAGAAGTCAGGTGATTTCTTGGCTGTAGAACTTTTCAAAGCCTTTGACACTCTGCTGGGTGCTGTGGGCCCAGGGCTTTCCATGGGACTAGGCTAGAGAATGTAGGATTTTCTCCATCTGGTTGGCCACGGAACCCTCAGGAGACCGGTTTGTAAGCCCTTTGAGATGCCTAGGATGAAAGATGATTGCCATTGTTCTTCTAGCTTTTGCAGCCAACTACATTATTTTAGTGTTCACAGAAAGTTGCTTTCCTTTTCAGTGATGTGTGTGTGTGTGTGTGTGTGTTTTTGAGTAGGTCTTGGATCCATCATAATGAATAATGTAGGACTGTAAAATAACAGAACCACAGAGTGGGCATGTGCATCCTGCAGTGACTGAAATCTAGCTGTCAGGGGGTATTGTATTTGGGGGAACTTCTTTGATTAGGCATGTTAGAACTCGAGGGACATGGCCCTTTGTTTTTACATTGGTGACTCTGTTTTATCTGTTTATTAGGATGCTTCCGGCACAGATAATTGAATATTACAACCCTTCAGGACCACCTCCTCCTCCACCTCCACCCATGATTCCTTCAGCACAAACTGCTTTTGTCAGCCCTCTCCAGATCCCCATGCAGCCCCCCTTTCCTGCATCAGCTGGTTCCACATACGCAGCTCCTCCTCATCCACCCTCGGCTGGGCTCCTCATCACAGCACCACCGCCTCCAGGCCCACCACCTCCCCCACCAGGCCCTCCTGGCACCGGCTCTTCTCTTTCATCCTCCCCAATGCATGGCCCCCCAGTAGCTGAGGCAAAGCGTCCTGAGCCTGCGCAGCCCCCAATAAGTGATGCTCGAAGTGACCTCCTTGCTGCCATTCGGATGGGTAAGTGGAGTACCCCACATACACACCTTCCTTTTCCAGAGAGATTTCTTTAGGTCTCCAGCAAACTACAACCTTGTTGCCTTTGGATGATAGTTCTATACATTAAATTATTTTTTTGAGTTAAAGAAGCCTTATTTGATTTTTTTTAAGTAGGAGTTCTTTTATAGTTGTCAGGTAAGCATATCATGATAAAGAATTGAGAACTCAAAGTTTCACTTGATTAGAAAGAAATCAGAACATAGCAAAAATGATCAGTTTTTTTTTTTTTTTAAAAAGATCAGTTAATTAGTCTTTTTTCTATATCTACTCCAAGGATACAAATATAAATGAGAGAAAATGAATTCCTATCAGTGGTTTAGTTTTCTTTCTTTATTAATCTAGTGCATTTCCTGGGCTTGTCACATTATCTAGCTTGATGTGCTAAACCTGTGGGTATTCAATATTTATTTTGCAGCACAATACTTTTGTCAGATAGAAATTCTACCCTGACTCCCAGACCCTGAAGCAAAGAGGTAGAGCATTTAGGGTGGGAGCCTGGCCCACTTGCTCCTCCATTTCCTCCTGCTTGCAGAGCCCCACATGAAAGCTTGCATCCCCGCTCTTTGCCTTTAATCAATCACACCCTGGGCAGTCACAGGTCAGGATGTGAGAGTATTCCTAGAGCTGCTTGGGTGGTAGGAAACCACCAGTCCCTTGGTCACAGTTTAGTTGTCTCATCTGAAAGTGACTGAGGAAAATGCCTGGCTGCAGCACCAAGAGCGCAGCCTCAGTGATGTCCTTATCAGGACAGCTGTGACATTACTACTTCTGCCTTTTGCCAGAGCATCCGTGCATCAGGCCTGAGGTGTGGTACTCAGCTCCCCACGCCACAAGACCCTACGGTTCCCTTTGTATCTGTAACATCATTGATACACATTGATTTTATCAAGAAATAAAGTCCCCAGAGTAGAAAACTTAGGGATATCAGCATGGTAGGACAGGTTATACCTATAACCCTGTGCAGTAGGAGTTTATTCATAACCAAGAACTGTCATGAGAAGATGTGTGATGTAAGCTGAGGGACATGGTACAAGAGGACTGTGTTTCAAAAATGTGAAGGTCTTAAAACACCAACACTGAAGAACTGTCTAGATGAAAGGATGTTAACAGGACACCATAACTAATAATAGGTGATCCCTGGTTGGATTCTGAATGGGGAAAATTTTCTCCACTTGCAGTTAGTTAGGTTTATTGCCAAAATTTGAGTAATATTATATCTATGCCAATTTCTGATTTTGGATTTTTTTTTAATAACATGAAATATTTTGAGAGTACAGGGACATTATATGCCACAACTCAAATGATCCAGACAAAAGTGTTTCTGTATTAGGAGAATAACTGGGAAGGATAGGTCAAATATTACCAGTGGGGGAATCTGGGCACAGGGTCACATGGGAATATATTTCTACTGGGACTATAGCTGTTCTATAAATTTGAAATTATTTCAAAAGACAAAGTCAAAGAATGATAAGTATTAGATCATCAGATATCTTGTTATTAAGTAATCAAGTAGATGGTTGTATTTTATATTCATTTCCCACAACGATTGCTGGAACAGAGGCTTCTTGGGTATTCTCTAAGTATCACTATGAACTATTAGTGCGGAACACTGGTGCCACGCCTTTGAGTTACAGTTCTGTCCAGAAGTGTTCTGTCATGATAGAACCGTTCCATACTTGCTTGTTCCATAGGGTGGCCACTAGCTACACATCACTTTAGTTTTAAAGAGCTACCTTGTGACTAATGGCAGGCATATGGGACAGTGTGGCTTTAGAACTTTCAGTGGTGGTGTTCATGTGCACCACAGTCACAACTAACCTTCTTAAAATGGACTTTTTGCACATTCTTTTGTCTTCTCAAATTTCTAAAACCTTTTATCCTTAGGCCTAGTAGAAAATCAGGTCCAGTAGTCCTGTTTGGTCGTCTTTCCTTTGGAGTAATCAGAGCGTTTTGATTCTCAACCCCATGTTGTGTCTCTAGGAATTCAACTGAAAAAGGTGCAGGAACAACGTGAGCAAGAGGCCAAGCGGGAGCCTGTCGGAAATGACGTGGCCACAATCCTATCCAGACGCATTGCTGTGGAGTACAGTGACTCCGACGACGACTCTGAGTTTGACGAGAACGACTGGTCCGACTGAGGCCATACAGGGACGGTGGCAGGTGGACCACCAGTACAGCGTGTGTGGAAGTGCGCTGGAGATTTCAGATGGTCTCAGCACCCAGATGGTGGTATTGTAATCCTGTAGCTTAGCACCTTCTATATTAATAATGTGATATTGCTTCTGCACATCCAAAATTTCTGGGGTTTTTCAGTATTTACTGTGTAATACTTAAGTGCCACTAAACATAGCACATCATGCTGCACACAAGGAGATATGCTGTAACTAGTGCATTGTCCTGAAAACAGCATCTTGCTTCCCTCTTGGCCATGAAAGTATTTACTTTACCCTTATCGATCATTATGATTCTGTAGACTTGCTGTGTGTCTGTGAAGCTGCCTGTTGTTAGGTCTTGGCAAGATTAATGACTGTGTGTCAGAGTGATGTCCTCCAATCAGTAAGTGACACTGTTCTGCCATTTCTTTTTTTCATTTTTAC
Source organism: Geosciurus inauris (assembly GCA_004024805.1). Taxonomy (NCBI): domain Eukaryota; kingdom Metazoa; phylum Chordata; class Mammalia; order Rodentia; family Sciuridae; genus Geosciurus; species Geosciurus inauris. The sequence goes on along the minus strand of PVHX01006095.1, from coordinate 57,908 downwards.
TATGTGTTTCAGAAGAAGTTGGTTGTAGAGTGAGAGGTCTAACAAATCAGGGAATCAAATGTTTCTGTATTCAGTTTCTTGATTTGGTAGCTACTGAGTGAATTCAAATGTTCTGCTGAATAATTTTATTACCTTTTCATGCGCTTGTCAAATGTGAAATTGGAAGGGCCCTTTTCAGGCAGGTTCCCTGTGGGTATTCATGCAGTAAATGCTTGTTGGTGATTTTCGTATGAGATTTAAGCAGCTCAGTAGTAATGCAAATAAAAACAAAGTCCTTCCCCCTTTTAGGGACCATTGGGATCACACTTAAAATATTCACTAGCCTTGGCTTGGGCACCAGGCAGCCAGAACATCTGTGAGCCATCTGGGAGTATAGCATCCAGCTAGACAGCAATACTGCATGTGGCCCTGGGTGCAAAGGTAACCCACTCCATTTGGTCAGAGTTTTAAAAGCTTAGATTTAAGTGAAAAACAGTGACAGCTATGTACTTCTCATGGTGCTGTGGCAGATTGGGGGTTAGCCCCATGCAGGGCCTTTGCCCTGTCCTAGAAGCACAGTTCTTTTCTTTGATATTGTTGTTAGCACATTAAATTTTAAAAAATATACCTCACGAGATTACCTTGTTTGACCCCTAGTGGTGGCAAAGCACCTTGCTTTCACCTCCACTCACCCTATTCCCCTTTGCACATGGTGATCCTGCAGACCTGGCTCAAGCATACTACCAGAGACTCAAGAATGATAGCTTCTACTTTGTAATTCTAGATAAGGACAAGTGCTTGTTTAGAATAAATAATTGTCCCAGGCTTGGATTGTAGATAGGACAGATATGCTAAGATCTTTCACTTGCTGTGGAGTTCATGCCTACCTGCAGTACTTCAAATAGATTGCAGGTGCTAGGAACTCTCAGCTCCAACACAGGGAAGAATCTTGAGTTCTGGCTGAGTTGTGTGAGTTGATGGGAGAATGTCAACGGAACAGTAACAGATGATTTTTGTTGGTGAGTTAAGGGGAAATCACATCACCCCTGTGTCTCTTGTGTGGATACCTATTACTTGAGGCAGCTGTTGAATGACGCCTGCCTGCACCCTGGGTTTTGGTCACATCGATTTTAAAACTGCAAAGCCCAGCATCTGTACTCACTTCCCAAGGCCCTTCTTTGGCCGTACATTCGAGTCCTCCCTGCTACACAGCTGCTTGGTGCTTGCCTCCTGAGCAGGCCCTACTTGGCTGTCACTATGATTTTTTTTTTTTTTTTTTTTTAATATTAGTAGCTATTAGTGAATTTCTAAATTTCTCTTTTCCCAATGCGGAGACCTACTGTGTTGGCATTATTCTTGGTACTTTTACCAGTTTTAGTCTTATTTTGTCCTTGTTGTAACAGTTCGCCCTCATTGTTACTGTCAGGTTAGGAGTGCTCTCTATAATCTGAAGCCTGGATTCAGCAATGCTGCTTTGTTTTCTGGCCCTTCTATTCTCTGGATGGAGGGAGCACAGTCAGCTACTATTCACTTCAGGATTTCTTCTATTTATATCCTACTATAATAAAATTAGTGGCATTTTATTCATAAATATTCATGAGCCTATTAATTACTAGGTGTCTTCCTGTAGTTTAAATCAACAGGTTATTTTTAATTTGTTTTTATGACTAGTGAGAAAGCTTTTTCCCTGTTGTATTCTTTCACCTATAAGAGAATGGAAAATGACTGAAATCCAATTTAGATTATTTTTAGGGTATCTTTTCAACAGACCTGGTTTGGTCTAAAATTCCCCAAAAAGAACAAAGTGAAGAGTTTGAGTTTTCAGGTTTCATTTTTAACAAGTATTTACCAAAACAAATGGAGAAAATTATTTAACAGTATATTTCATTTCTATAAATTTTACATTTTGAAATATAGTTATAAATTAAGGTTATTTTAAATTCTCCCCAGCTGTGTTGCTCCATGCATGTTAAGTTGAATATCTCATAAGCGTTTTCCTCATGGCACAGACTCAGGCAAACGGGATGGAAAGATGCCCGAATCCACATGTAACTGCACAAGCATGATGTGGCTGAACAGCCGGCAAATGATATTTGCATCATTAACCCTAAACCATAAGGTTTGGTATTCTTAAGATTTTCTTTACCTAGGATGCTATTAGAAAATTAATGTTTTCATTTCAGTACATTTTTAGCACATCAAAATCTTTTATGAGCACCACGTGGCTAGGTTGTAAAAGTTTTGTAATGATTTGCAACTGAAATACATGATACATTTTAATCCTTTACAGACTAGTGGGAATGTATCAGCCAGAGTAGCAAGTAATTTTTGTTTTATGAAGCACAGTATCTGTCATCTTGCAGTATTACCAATGCTGTTGTAAATTGAATTTAAAGTGGTATTAAAAAATCCTGTCAAACAATTTTTATCTGTTTGTATATCTTACTATAGATTATGTACAAGTAACATCTAAATAAAATCACACTTTTAACCCTACAAGGTTCTGTTGTGTGTTTGACTCTTTTGAGGGGAAGTTGGAAGATGTGTAAGATATTTATTTAGCATTTTCATTATCACATAACAAGATTCTACCATGATTCCACTTAAATCTCTGCATAATTTTTGTGTGACTTCAAGTCCAGATTGAATTCTGTTAGTGCCACAAGGAAGCACTGGTCTAGTTAGGAGAAGCCACTTGGCACAGAAAGTGTGTTCAGTGGTTAAAGGCTGGGGCAACAAGGGTCTTGGCCACATTTGGTCTTATAATAATAATAACTAGTACTCTGTAGCATTCATTGCTTACTCCTTAAAATCCTTGAAGATGGGCATTCTATTTCACATACAAGAAAACTAGAGGATCCTGTAAGATATGAAACTCAACCTGGGGAAAGAATTTCATGTTGGGAGTAGTGAGAGTCCAGATTGGGTAGGTAGGTGTGGCCTTGTTAGGAAAGCAAGACTGGAACTTAACTCCTTGTAACCGCTGCCTGGAGCACTGATGCAGGCAGTGGATATCTCCGTCCTGACACATGTAACATGGTATTGCTGGTTCTTTGTGTATCCTCCCACCAGACTGTATGCTGTTTGTAGACCTTACCTGTCTTGCATCTGAGAGCCCCGCATAGTGCCCAGTTAACTGGTCAATGAGCAACTCCTTGTTAAGTGATGAGATGAATAGATGGATTTCCAAGTTACTTTTTAAACAAAAGGTAAATTGTGCGCAACTTTTAAGAACATGGAGTATTTTACCACATACTTTGCATATCCTTTGTATTATTACTTGTTATTTGACATGACCTTCTCTTTATTTGGGTATATTGCCCACCAAACTGAGCTCAATGAAGCAGGCATGGGCTTCCTGTTTACTCTCTGTTCTGTTTATTGCATGCAGTGCCTGGCATTTGATAAATATTTTTTGAGTAATTATCATTTCTAGATCAAAATCAAAGGCTTCAACAGATATTTGAGGGCCTAATAGGAGTTTAAATGCATGAATATGTAAAAGCACTCAGTAGGGTGCTTTTAAACTCCTATTAGGCCCTCAAACATATCTGTTTCCCTACCAAACATTTTATTGTGCAAACATTGAAACCTACCAGAAAGATGTTCAGTAACACCTTCCATGTATAAACAGTTATTTGCTTTTATCACTGAGTTATGTTCTAGCGTAGGAACACAATGGGTTTATCTGTTCTCTTGTATAAGATTTATATAAATCTTTTCTGGACCTCCCCATCATATATCTTAGGTAAATACATTACACCACATAATTGTCACAAGCTTTTTTTTGCAAAAAAGTGGAATGTGACCATATGTGAAGCTTTAAAAAAAATTGTGATAGTATTACTTTAAAATCATTTATTACTTCACAATTTTGATGCAAGATTAGGATACAAAGAATACTTACAAATAAATACATGTTAATGTAGTGGTAATGATTATGAGGTGAAATGCAGTACTAAGAGTGAAATTGCTGTGTTGTATTGGGTGTTATGTCAAGTTTTATAACAACTAGGTTTTTTTTTTTTCCTTCAATGTGACTGTATACTAGCAGTGTTGCTCCACGTCTGTAGATATGATTTTTTGTGTGTATTAATTCTGCTTGAGGTTCACTGAACTTCAATCTGTAAATTAGTGTGTCTTTCATAAAATTAGGGGAATATTTGGACATTATTTTTTTCAAATTTATGCCCTATTCTTTCTGTCATCTCCTCATATTCTCATTTTACGTATGTTAAACCTTTTGATATTAGCTCACATCCTTGAGGCTCTTTCAATTTAATTTTTTCTCTCTGTTCTGCAGATTGGATAATTTTTACTAATATTTCTTTAGGCTCACTGACTATTCTATCATCTACAGTTTACTTTTGTATGTGTGTGTGTGGTGCTGGGGATTGAACCTGGGACCTTGTGAATGCAAGGCAAGCACTCTACCAACTGAGCTATATCCCCAGCCCTACAATGTACACTTAAGCATATATAGTAAATTTGTTGTTTCAAACATTGTCCTTTTTCTAGTCTAAGATTTCTTATTGATGGTCCTTTATATATATATATATATAGTTCTCTACTGAGACTTCCTACTTGTTCATTTATTATTAGCTTATTTTCCTTTCCTTTTCTTCTTGAAGCAGGGTCAGACTACCTTTTTAAAATTCTTGCCTGCTAATTTCAACATTTGGTCGTTTCATGATCAGTCTGTTTATTGAGTCTTCTCTTGAATGCATGCCTAATAGTTTGGGGTTATATCCAGAATTTAGATGCACTTTAGAGACTCTGGATTCTGTTATATTCCTTTGAAAAGTACTCATTTTTCTTTAAGGAAATCTGTTAACATGGCCAGAATTAAGCACTCATCTCTTTGCCCTTATACACCCTGCTAGGGATAGCAGCAGCAGGTTTTCATGTACTTTTAGTCTTAGCCAGTCTACTTGGATTTGGTCTTGGAAGAGTAATACACAGAACTTTTGGATCCCCTTCTATGATTCTCTTTTCTAGGATCCTCCATCACTTTCTATCTGCTCTAGTCCCTCCAAACTTGGTCCTGTTTATTTTTGGTTGTTTGTTTCGCTGCTGCTGCTGTTGTTTAAAGCAGCAAAATGTGGGTTAAGCCAGAAAGACTGAAGATTTTCTATTCAAGCTTAGCCACCCAGCTTGGCAGGATGAGACCTGCCTTCAGTCAAAAAGCAACCAAAAATCTGGAAACACACCCAGAGATTTTCCTTCTTCCAAGCATCAACTCCCTTTAGTGTCTGTTTTTACTTTTATTGAGTACCTCCAATAGTTGTGAAGTGTATTTTGTTCAGTTTATAATTACCATCTGTAGAGAGTTGGTTTGGAATAGATTAGACCTAAGTCCCAGAAACCTCATTTCATAAATATTTTATGCAGTGTTTATTTTTAAATGTAATTTTTAAAATGCAGGCTGGTGTTGAATACCAAACATAAAAGATGACTAGCATTTTAATTTTTTTGCCAGGTGACCTTGTTTTTGCAAGGACCGCAAATAAAACTTACGAAATCTTTATTCATTAAGTAGTATCCAAGGATAGCATGGTATACTGTGAAACACTTGGTATTTGTATTTCCTTCTTTCTTTTTTTTAGTTGTAGATAAACACAATACCTTTATTTTATTTTTATATGGTGCTGAGGATTGAACCCAGTGCCTCACACATGCTAGGAATGTGCTCTATCACTGAGCTAGAACCCCAGCCCTCTATTTCTGTGAATCAGTGTTTTCCAATATGTGCAAGCAAAACCATTTATATTAATAATTGGAGAGTTGATACTATTTTTTAAGTGTCAACCTTAATTCTAGTCTCAGTTTTTATGTTCACCAAATAACCATTCATGTTTTCACTGAGTGCTATAAATTTAGATTAAGGAACAAAGTTATACAAATAAAATGCTCCCCCCCTTTCTTTTTCTTTTCTTTTTAAACTGTTGGGAATTGAATTCAGAACCATGCATGTTAGGCAAGTGCTGTACCACTGAGCTACACTACCCTCAGCCCTAAAATACTTAAATTTTCTTACTAGGGTTAATTTGAAAAAAGAGTTCCACTACCTAAATGCTTGAAAAGCAATGTGGTGTCCTTACTACTTGATTCTCTTAGCTTTAGACTGGGAAGAATTCACATGGTTATAGCCCCTCATATTGTGCTCAATAATTTTGTATTCTGTAAAGACAATGTTAACAGGTGTGTCAAAGCTTGAGACACTATATTTAATTTGGAGATATGGGTAACTTGTAGAGGAATCCCAATAGGGATTTTGGTGCTAAAGAGATTCAAAATATATGCCCCCCCCCCCCGCCCCGAACTGACACCTGTAACATTCATTTGCCAAAATGCAATAGGACTGTCCTGTGAATGTTTGCATATATAGCCTTTTAAGTTCCCCCACTGCATTCACTCTTGCACCTGAGATTTGAATAATTAGCTTTAAATACAGCACTATGATTAGCTAGGAGTGGTGAGTTGGTAGATCATTTACCATGAGGAAAAATTAAGAAAATATGCCAGTTGAAAGTAATTTTAAAATCTACCAAGTGGTACTTACCACAAAGTGACATTTAAAAGTATTTAATATTCTAAGATGAGCTTCAGCTGCACTGGCCTAAAACCAGTTTAAATAGAAGTCAGAAACAGTTTAAGCATACGTTGCCTACACGTCGTAAAAGTGTGAATGTCTTTAGTATTACATTTATGAGACAGTACCATTTGTGCATGTATGTGATAGTGGCTCAAAATATACCTTTAATCCTTTGAAAATACAGATGTGAGGATCTCGATCATTAAGTTAGAGTGTCACCTTCAGGTCTTTCAAAATTTTTTTAGGATTTCAAAAACTTGGGCATTGAATTGGTGCAATTTAGTTTTAATGAGATGTGTGCTGAGGTCTAGGTCAGAAAGTAGCACAGTGAATCACCCCTAGACAGTTTGCCATCAAGGGCCCCTGTGTTGTTCCCCACCTGGGGCCATCCACATTGTTGGCAACAGCTCTGTCAGGGCACGTCACTGTGTTACATTTGAATGAGGCTACAGCTCCAGCAACCCTGTGTCCCTCCTTTCCCGTTTCTGGGTGGCTCACCATGTCACTCTATAAGCCTCCCTCCACCTTCACATTGCTTATTATACAGTCCCACCTTCACTCTGGCCCATGGTCCCTAGGGTCTCTGCACATCACCTGGCTCCTACCATCCTTCAACACCCCCAAGTTGTCAGTCAGTGTGTGGCTCCAGATTCTCTCCTCTCCCAAGGCTTCCCTTTCTATTCTGTGGCAACTTTCAGGGTGAAGAAACCCCAGAAAATAACTAAAGGATCAAACTTTCCCTGAAGTGATTATAAAATTGTGTTTGAGCTAAGATGCTGCTGAATACCAGGGAAGGAGCCAGGTCCCCTTCGATGCTTTCTAAGCTGAGACTTGAATATTCTCCAAGGCTGGCTCCCACATCCCCTACATCAAAATTACCTGTGATATGGGTTAAAATGCAGAATTCTGGGCCCCATCTCGAACCTGTTAATCAAAACCTTGCATATGGGCCCCTGGCGGTCACAGTGTATCCAGTACCCCAGAGTGATACATACTGGGTGCTCTGAAGTTTAAGGACCTGTGCTGTTCAAGAACAGGAGCCCAAGGATGCCACTAGTGGTGACCTGAGATATGGGTCAGATGACTGATGATGTCCCAATGGACTTGAGGCTGGTCTAGCATCCCCTCTCCCCCGGGGCCCATCAGATTGTCCAGAGCTAGGCTGCCTGGTTGGTGGCAGACAGAGCCTTGCCTAAAGGGGTGAGCTAATGACCTGCTCATTTTCGTCTTTGGACCTCAGGTGCAGGGTTGCAGAATTGCCATTCTAATGCCACATCTGGTGGTCCAATTTCATGCTCTTTTTCAAAGCAACTCCTGCTGCTCATTTGTGTTTTGTTTTTGGGTTTTTTTTTTTTTTTTTGATGGGTCTTAGCTGCATGAAACACACATGGGAGAGTTTATGGTCCTTTCCTTAATTAATTTTATGCAGCAATCACTAGATACTTGAGACTGGGTATTTCTCATAAACAGAAAATATACTGGCTCACAGTTTTAGGGGCTACAAAGTCCAACATCAGAGTGCAGACATTTGGTGAGGACCTACTTGTTGCATCATCCCATGGTGGAAGGCAGAAGGGCAAAGGGAGGATAAGAGATTTAAAAAGGGCCTGAACTTTTTGTTTATTACTTTTGTGATAAAACAGCTCCTGCAATAATGAACCCACTGCCATTGTGGATAACATGGATAACAGCATTAATCCATTCATTCTGCCCTCATAGCTTAATCACCTCTCAACACTATTCTATTGGAGATTAAGTTTCCAACACAAGCTCTTTGGGGAATATTTCAAACCATCGCAAGCCTGGAACAGATCATTTAGAAAATCATTTCTGGTCCTCAGTACCTGGAGAAAAGAGTTGTGGGGTCCCGACCTTAGCCCATCAGTGTCAATCACTGGACGGGCCTTCCCTAGCTGGAGCATTATTCTCTGCTCTATTTCTACCACTGTGGTTCTTGCAGCAGAAATATTGGCTGTGTGCATCAGACAGGCAGTTGTGAATCAGTACCATTATCCAGTCTCCCAGGGCTTCTCTTATGAACTCCCTGACTACAACACTCTCACGCCTTCTTTGTCTTCTGTCCTGGCCCTTATTTGCTTCCCCCTGACTTCTTCCCTCTTCTATTCATTTCATGGATCTCCCTTCCCATGCAGTCAGCTCCCTGCTACAGGAAAGTTCCCTCTTGCAGCAGGCCATGGAGATGGAAAAGGCGATGAATAACAGTGGCAGGAACTCCAGCCCTTGGCCCCTACTGAGACAGCAGCATCAAAGGACACATTAAAGGAAACAGAGGCCTGCATTGATTTTCTCTGGGTCAGGCATTTCACAAAGATGCTTTTGTTGGGGGCTGGCTATGGTCTGTCACACTGAGCAGGGAGGTGGAAAGGGGAGTTTTCCTTTCCTTCAAGTGCCATCAGTCTGTTCCTGACCCTGCTTCCCTGGGCACCAACTGAAAGACACTGATGGGGCCCTACCCAGAGGTTGGCTTTCCCATTCAGCTCATTGATTTAAAATGGGAAACAGAATAATTGTTCTTGATTATCTGCCCTCTGCTAAGACAAATGGCCAGAGAATGATTTATACCCTGATGGGCCTTCGACCTCGCTCTGACAAAGGCCTTCATCTCTGTTCACCCTGGTGGCCCAGGATGTTACAGGGAGCTGGTGGCCAAGTAGGCTGGAGCTAAAGCCTGCCCATTCCCCATTTCCTGCTGGACTCATTCCCAGTCATGCACTGAAAGGGAGCAGCCTGTCTGTTCTGAGGCCTTTGGAAGAAAGAGATCGTGAAAGTAGGTTAGGACAAATGTCTCCCTTTAGGACTTGTGAGAGCAGGGGGTGGGGTTTCCTGTGCTCAGCTCCTCAGAGGATATTTTCAGGGGGCAGTGAGAGGTACAGCCAGGGTGAAGAAATGGGGACAAGCCCACCCTTCCGGGGTCTGGGGCCTCATGCAGGGATGAGGGAATGAGTCAGAGTCCTCTGTCATCTGAGCATGTCTTGGCTTAGTGACTGGCCCTAACTGGAGATCACTGTATGCTGGATCCTCAAACTACTGCCCTGGAAATACACATGCCACATAAAAATTGATCATTGCATCCCCAGGGCCTCCAGATGTAGGCACGGCAGGTCAGGAAAAAAAGTGTAGATTGGGCTGCTGGAAGGACACCTGTGGCCCCCCAAAGGGTAAGTGGTGCTGAGGCTCACCTGCCCCTTTGCAGTATGACCCAAAATGCTCCCTTGTGTGCCCCATGTGGAAGAAGGAGTGTTCTGCAGGGTAGTGTTCTAGCTATGAGTATGAGCTATGAAGTCAGAGAAGGGCCAGAACAGTGGAGATGGTGGCCACATACTGCCCCGCTATGCCCAGCATCTGGCTATGACTTATGCATCTCCTATCTCATTGAGTAAACAAACCATTTCAATGAAATGGAAACTGTCATCCATCTCACAGGCAGGAAAACAGAACAAGTCGTTTGCCCAGGGTCAGAGGATTGAGATTCCAAGCCAGGACTTCCTGATGCCAGACAAGAGTTCCCTGTGCTCAGACCCCACCCCATGCCATCTCAGCTGCCTGGACTCTGCAGAAGGAAGTTGGTATCAGCCTGAGACCTTAGCTGTTTTGCTGCAGCTGCCTGGAAACTCTGAGTTGTGCTGCCATATTGAAGGTGATAGGCTGAGATCCCACTGGAATCCCAGAAGTGGTGAGCTCCAAGAAAGGGACAACACAGCCTCTTTTAATGTCAGGCTGCAGAGCTAGCTCAAGAGGCCATCCTGCTCAAATCTGGCCTCAAAACCAATTGTTCAGCTTCCAGAGCTGTGGTGTTGCTTCCCTGGCCTGACTCCTGGTCCCTCCAGAAGCTTCACCCTGATCTCAGTGGTTGACTTTAAACATCCCAGAAAAAGACAGGTCAAGGACATCTGCCCTTGATTTTTAAAAATTGTGCAGGAAGAAATCCTATTCCCATCAAGTTGCACTTTGGAAGTGCCCTGCTTTGCTTTGACAGGCAGCTGGGTCTGAACCCACCTGGGAAAATACCTGGAGCATAGGAAAGTGAAGTGTTGGAGAAGAGGCTGTCAGGAAACAGGCAGCAATGGACAGAGAAGCTCAGTGGCTCTGGCAGGTGGGAGCCCTGAGGGTGGGCAAATCTTGTTTGATCCCTTCCCCTACCCCTGGGTTGTTCTACCCGGGCTCCTCCAGCCTCCCAGGACAGGGAGAAGGAGTCAACTAGATCCTGGTGGCTCAGAATTGTCCTTGGGAGTGCAGCAGGGGCTCCGTGAGCAGGCTGGTGAAGAGGCTGCCACCGAAAGGCCACGGACCCACCTCCTCTGCCCCTGCAGAGCAGCCAGCATCTCTGGTTCTCCCAGGGCTGCAGAGAAGTGTGGGCTTAAAACTAAAACCGTTTGGAAACCCACCTTTGAAAGAATTGCTTCAGGGCCTCCCGGCTGCTTGGCCTTGGAAAAGGATAGGTCAGCCCTGTGTTCGCACCTGTTTCCCCACAGAAGGATTTTACCCAAGGGGCAAGGGCCCACTGTCAAAAGCAAAAGAAACGGTAAGCTGCCATTTCTGCTTTCCCTTTAATAGTATATTAAGGGCATCCAAGTTAGGGATAATGATCCCCTACCCGGATGTTGGGGAGATCTTGTCTTCCCTCTGTTCCAAAGTCACTGAAGTGCTTCAAGCCTTTCATTGGGAGACTCCCTGCGCTTCCGTGGGGCAACATCGCCCTCCGGTGCCCAGATGACGAAATGCGTCCTCGGAAAAATAGCTTCGTAGTTATTCAACTCGTTCACTAGCCCAGTCCTTTCTGTCCAATCCTCCTCCCTCCTTCATTAAACGAATATGTATTTTCATAAGTTGCTGTTGCAAGTGAATTGGTACAACTTAATTGGAGAGCATTTTAGCAAACTTATATTAAAATTAAAACTGTACTTATCCAAGACCGCGCAATTTCATTTCTAGAAATGTGGACTGGACTGGATTGTTCCAAAATGGTGACAGCAGTATTCTTGGACTTACATTCTCTTCCAGAATCTTTCTACTCCCTATCAAGACCTGGATTCTGTTTCTCTCTCCTGGAAGCCTTTTGAACTGCTTGCTGAACAGCTGAGACTCTAAAAGAACAGGAAGCTTCTCCTTTTCGAATGCCATTTCTGAACTGCAGCCCTTGCCTGTCTAGGAAGCCAAGGCCACTGGCGTTAGGCCACTGTGAGGTTCTTCCAGCTGAGGTCTTGGCTGGGGAGCCATCATCCCCTGCTAGACCTGTGGGGTGAGCAAGCTTCAGGGAGAGAGACTGCCCAGCTCACTGAATTCTGCTGGTGGAAGAGGAAGATCTGTAAGTGTGGTGACCGTTTAGCTTATTAAGATTTGGGTATTTGTTATACAGTACTGTTAGCTGGGACAGATATGTATTTTCACATGTACAAAATGACATTCACCTCAGCATTATTTGAAATAACAGAAGACTGGAAACATTCCAGCAACAGATTGGATTGGACAGAAAGGACTGGGCTAGTGAACGAGTTGAATGACTATGAAGCTATTTTTCCGAAGACGCACTTCGTTCTAGCAACAGAATATTGATTAAATCATAGTCTCTACACAGTGGAATACACTGCAACTATAAAAAGAACAAGGAGGTTTGTGATTTATCAGCATGATCTTCACGATATATTTTATTTTACTTTATTAGTACCAGAGATTGAATCCAAGGGTGCTTAACCACTGAACCACATCCCTAGCCCTTTTTTTATTTTTTATTTTGAAACAGCTCTTGCCAAGTTGTTCAGGGCCTCGCTAAGTTGCTGAGGCTGGCTTTGAATTCCTGATCCTCCTACCTCAGTCTCTTGAGTCACTGGAATTACAGGCATGCACCCCCATGCCTGGATCAGGATATATTTTTATATGGTTTTATATATTTTTCAAAAAGCAAGGAATAGAAAATATAAACATATGCTCTTTGTTATTTTTTATTAGAAAAGAAGAAAAAGAATATAGTATTGTGTTATTTAACATCAGGGATATATTCTGAGAGGTGTGTTATTAGGCAATATCTTTGTCGTGTGAACATCCTAGCGTGCATTTACACAAACTCAGATATTCTAGGTCAATCATAGACCAAGATATAACTTCTGAATGCAATCAAGACACACGGCGTGAAGAATTGTTGCTCACTAGGGTTCTATGGATGATAATTATGTACTGCACATTTCAAAAAGCTAGAAGAAAGAACTTTGAAAGTTTTCACCAAAAAAAAATGATAAATGTTTGGGGAGATAAATATGTTTAACCTGGTTTAAACTTGCAATGTATATAAGTACCCCATTAATATGTACAATTTTTATGTTTTGTGTATTAGTTAAAATAAAAAGACATAGTGAACAGGATGCATATGAGCCTGCTGCTGGAGTAACTCAGCATAAACTGTTTTCAATAGAAGTAGTATATTCTAAAATAATGATAAAAAGTTTAGGTTAGCAAATACTTAGAATAGTAATACCATCATTCACGATAATCAAGTATTATGTTTATAACTGTTTGTTCTACACTTTTAAAGACTGGCAACAGAGTTGGTGTGTTTACCCCCACATGACCACAAATACATGAAGGCCATCTTGCTCTGGGACATCATAATGGCTACAATGTCAATAGGCAATGGGAACTTATCAGCTCCACTAGGATCTTTGGGGACCACTCTTGCATACGCAGTCCGACATTGACCGAAATGTCATTTTGTGGCACATCACCTCAGGGGAGGCCACCTGTATATCTCAGGAAACAGGACTGAAGGAGAATCTCTCCTGCAGGTCTTTTTAGTACCTTTAACCTTATGAATGTTTACTTATCTAAATGTTTTTCCAATGGCTTTTAAGTGTGAACACCTTCTTTGATATACTCAAAATGATGAAAGACATAGTGCCTGCTCACCATCATATCCTGTTTCCCCATGGGGGTTGTATTATTCAGAGTTCTTCAGAGAAACAGACAATATCTCTATATATCTATATCTCTATATCTATCATCTATCTATCTATAGATTTATTATAAGGAATTAGGTAATACAATTGTGGAGACTGAGAAGCCCCAGGTTCTGCTGTCTGCAAGCTGGAGACACAGGAATATAATATAATTATAATATAATTCCAGTTCCAGGGGCAGGAGAAGATGAAATGAGATATATATCCCAGTGCAAGCAGGCAGGCAGGAAGCAAATGGGGAGATTTTCTCCTTTTTCTCTACTCATGCTTTCATCCTGTTGGACAATGCCCACTGACATTGAAAAGGGCTATTTGTTTTGCTGAGTCCACCAGTTTAAGTGGATTGCTCTGTAAACATACCCAGAAAGTGTTTAGACTAGTGTCTTAGTCTGTTTCTTGTTGCCATAACAAAATACTGAGGCCCAGTTTCTTTATAAAGAACAGAAATCTATTTGGTTTCCAGTTCTGGAGGATGGGAAGTCCAAGAGCATGATGCTTGGAGCATCATAACATGGTGCACACATGCTAACTCAGGTCTCTCTTCCTCTTCTTATAAAGGCTCTAATGCAAAATTGTGACCCCACCCTTATTGGCCTCATCTAACCTTAACTACCTCCTAAAGGCCCCACCTCCAAAAGCCATTCACATGTAAATTTGAGGATTATGTTTCCAACACACCTCCATTGGGGAACATATCCAATAATGTCAGTCCTTTGAATGTATCAAGCTTTCCTTCTTAGTCTCATGCGTGGACCATATTTGTGAATGTTTTTGTGTGTATTTGAAGGCAATGCATGTTTTTCTCTAATATTTAATTAAATGAGCTTATTAGACACGTTAATCAAATCTTCCATGCCTTTGGTTATTATTTGCTTGATTAACAGTTACAAAAAGAATATATTAAAATCTCTAACTCAATTTTTAATTTTATTTTAAAAAATAATGTTCTTTTATTTATGATTTTTAAAATTTTGGACTTAAAATGATCTTGATACTAAAATGATGTGCAGTGTTTTTTTGGTTTATATTTGCCTGGAATATGTTCAATGACATTTTAAAATTTTTCTGTATTCTCTTATTTTAAATATTTTTCACACACTCATATACATGTATTCACACTCATATATGTGTGGTGAATAATTTTATTTATTTTTTAAAATGTTTCTTCTTTTCTAGTCTTTATTTAAAAAACTTCATAGTATTAATAAAGTTCCCTTTAATTCCTTAAGTTTTTTGAAATCATAAATAGATTTTGAATTTTACAAATATAATTCTGTGTTTATTTAGATGTTCATGTGAGCTTTCCCTTTAATCTGTTAACTACACACTGCATTATTTTGTTAATATTTTTCTTAGAAATTTTGTATTTATGCCTATGTATGAGATTAGTCTACCATTTTCCTTTCTTAAATTATTATCAGATTTTGGAGTTCTAAATTTAAGGTTTGGAGGAACTCAAGAGTGAAGCCATCTAAGTTCAGACTTTCCTTTGTAGAAAGGTTTTTTTTTGATGCTGATTGGATTTCTTTAGTATTATAGGACACCTCAGGTTTTTTATTTCTTCTTGAGTCATTTCTGGGAAGTTACAGTTCTCTAGACATTAGATGACTTGTGATGGTCTGAACCTGTCCCACCAAAATTCATGTTGAAACCTATCTCTATTGCAGCAATGTTGAGGTGGGGCCTCTGGGGAAGCCATTAGTTCCTTATAGATAAGGTTGAGGGCAATTGCCTTCTCCCCTCTGCCTCATGAGGGCACAACAGCTGCACCTTCAGTCATAGGAGGACCCAGAAACAAAGCCCTATCTGTGGAGCAGAGAGCAGCCCTTGATAACACCAAATCATGTTTGAACTTTCCAGGCTCCAGATCTTTGACATAAATTTCTATTATGTATAAATTATCCAGCTGTTTCTTCTAAATTTTGGCAGGGGCAGGGGAGTTGTTCATAATACATCCAATTATCTTTTTTTTTTTTTTTTTAATGCCAGCAGCAACTCTAGTGACCTCCTTTTGTTTCATTACTGAAACAAGTTTGTTCCTTCTCTTTTTGCCTAATCAGTCTTGCTGGAAGTTTCTCGATTTTATTAGTTTGTAAATTGCCAACAAACTTTTAGCTTTGTTGATTTTTATTATGTTTGTTTTTAATTTCATTTATTTCTGTTCAAAATTTTATTATTTCCTTCTTCAGGTTTATTTTTCCATTCATTTTCTAGTTTCATGAGATGGAATCTTAGTTCATTATTTTTCAGTCTTTTTTTCCTTCAAGTATATACATTTTATGGCTATAACTTTTAAAAAAATTTTTGCTTAATTGAATTCCATAAATTATAATATGCAGTCTTTTAATTAATATTCAGTTCAAGACAATTTCTAATTTGCATCTGTGAATTATTTAGAAGCATGTTCCTACTTTCCAAATATGAGGATTTGCTACTTGTTTTTCGTTTTTGATTTCTAGCTTTATTGTAATGAATAACATGATTGACATCATTTCAAATATGCGTTGTATGAGATTTGATGAGATTTACTTTAAGATCCAGTATATGACCAGTTTTAGAAAATAGTGTACATGAAAGTATTGGATATAATGTTTTATATCAGTGTATTCATTAAGAGTTTTATTACTTTTTTGCATTGCTATCTTCTAAATCCTTACTGATTCTTTTTTAATCACTAAGAGGATATATCTAAACACATGCACACACATTAAGAATTTGGACAAGTATTTCTTTGTATGTGTATTCTGTCAACCTTTGCCTCATATATTTTGTTGTTTGTTATTAGCCTTGGTAATTAATGCCCCGTTTGTATGATGCACATTCTGTATATACATACTAGGCCCTAATTATGATGCTTACTGTGTCAATCAGCTTTCTGTTACTGTGACAAAATACCTGAGTTAATCAACTTATAAGGAGGAAAAATTTATTGTGGCTCATGGTTTTGGTCTGTGGTCACTTGATCTCATTATTCTGAACCTATAGCAAGGAGGCACATCATGGTCAAAACACATGGAGAAAGGTGCTCGCCTCATGTAGGCTATGAATCAGAGAGAAAGGAGGAACCAGGGCTACACAATCTCCTTCAAGGCCATTCCCCACAATGACCTAACTTCCTCCCACTAGGCCCCCCTCCTAAAAGTTCCACCAACTCCCAATAACAACACAGACTGACAACCAAGCCTTTAGCACATAGGCCTTTGGGGGACATTCAAGATTCAAACTATAACATCTGCGCAAATAACATACTGGGTCCAATTTATGAAATGCCTACTGTGTACACATACCAGGCATTGTTCTGATTACCTTCGATACATTCAAACTCAGTTTTATCCTCACAACCACCCTAAAAAGTAGGTACTATCATTGTCCTCTTTTACATGTGAGGAATTTGCTGAAGATTTCAAATACTAAGGAGCAAAGCTAGGATTTGAACAGCTAGGTTGAGTCTGAAGTCTGTTCTTTTAACCCAATTGGTACATATTTCTGGTGGATAAACTTGTATCATGATGACATTTGTTTCTTTCTAGTACTTTCCCTGCCTTAAATGTATTTTGTCTAATGTTATTAATGCGCCCTCTGGCTTTCTCTTAATTAACATTTTCTTGGTGTGTTTTTCTTTTCTGGTACTTTCAACACGGTGTCCTTATATTTTAGACATGTCTTGTGTTAACAATTATTCAGATTTGTTCTTCATTCTGACAGCTTATATGTTTTCATGGGAAATATTTAAGTTTAATATGAATTATTATGTATGTTGTTCCCAGATAACAGTTTAGGCTGTGCTTTCTCTTTGTTTCATCATTTTCCTCCTTTCTTGCCTTTTGTGACTGATTTTAAAAATTAATGCAAATTCTTCTTTCAAAAAATCAGAACTTTATATAATGTTTCTTTTTAAAAAATCTTTACTCTAAAAATTGCAATATGGAAACTTAATTTATCAAAGTCTAAAGTTAATCAATAATTTACTCTGAGGCAATAAAAAATGTTTGTTAACAGCCAGTGTGGCTCACACATGAACCAATTGGAACACATACTGCCACTTCTCTCAGGCTGATGTATGAGATACACTGTGTGGATAAAGGCCCGGTCTTTTCTTTGGGATAATAAGAGGCCCTTCACTTCCTTTGCTTCTGCCTTAGGCTGCTCAGGCTGCCAAGACAACATACCACAGTCTGGGATTTAAGCAACCCAAGCATATTTTCTCACAGTTATAAAAGGTAGAAGCCTGTGATCAAAGTGCCAGATAATTCCATGTCTGGTGAGGACTCTCTTCCTGGCTTGTAGATAGCTACTTTCCGTCTGTGTCTTCACATGGCAGAGAGTGTGAGCATTCTCTGGTGTCTCCTGTTATAAGGATACTGATTCCATCATGGAGGTCCCACCCTCATGACCTCATCTAAACCTAACTCCCTTCCAAAGGCCCCAACTACATATACCTATGTTGGACAGGGCTCCAACATATGAATTTTGCAGGAAGAGTAGACAATTCAGTATATAACAACACTTGTCAACTTAACATTTTGTTTTTGTTTTTGGTGACAGACCTGAATTTATTTATTTAATTTTATTTTTAACCAATACATAAAAATATAAAAATTATACACATTAATGGGATACCATATCATGCTTTGCTACATGTATACATTGAATATTGTTTAAATCTGGTTAAACATATTTATCTCCTCAAACATTTATCATTTCTTCATGGTGAAAACTTCAATATCCTTTCTTCTAGCTTTTTGAAATGTATGGTACATTATTGTTATCTATAGTATCCACTGGGCAATAGTATACCAGAGCTTCTTGCTCCTAATTGTAACTCAGGACCTATCGATCAACCTTTCCTGTTATGTTTGGATCTGAAATATCCCCCAAAGGCTTATGTGTTGAAGACTTGGTCCCCAATGCAGGAAGGTTTAGAGTTGGGCTTTTGGGAAGGGATGAATTATGAGGACCTGACCCCACAGTGGATTAATCCACTGATAGCTGAACGGACCATAGGGAAGTGGTAGAAAACTCTAGGTAGGTGGGGTCTAGTTGGAGGAAGTAGATCACTGGGGACCTGCCCTTGGGGACTGTATCTTGTCCTCTGCCCCTTCTTCTCTCCTTCTCTCTCTGTTTCCTGGCTGCCATGTGCTGAGAGCTATTCTCCATAATACCTTTCTGCCATGATGTTTCTGTTTTAGAGTCAGTCAGTCATGGACAGAACCTCCAAAACAATGAGCCCAAATAAAATTTTCCTCCTTTAAGTTGTTCTTATCAGATATTTTGGTCACAGTGACAAATAGCTCACTAACACAACTCCTCACTCCTCCTTCTGACTTCATGGTATTTTTTGTTCCTTTTTTGTTGTTGACTTCATAAGAATTGTTTCATGCAGTCAATGTTCTTTTATATTTAGCCCAATATTTATCATTATTTTTGCTCAATGTCTCTGTGACTCTCATAGCTTCCATTTAGGATCATTTTCTTTTCTTCTAAAGCATTTTATTCTGAAATTTTCTTCAGTAAGGATCTGCTGATAGCAAACTCATGTTCATCTGAATTTTCTAAATCAACCCTCTATTATCAACCCTCAATCTAGTGATTATCTCTCAGCTCCAAATGCCCCTTTTGACACTCTGCTTTATATACCAGAGCTGGGGCTCCAGCAGACTTCTGGTGTACTCAGCATCTCCTTGTTCTGCTACACTGATAGGGAGCTTGAGCAGTCAGAGTCTAATCAGAAACTACACAAGTTATTTGAATAGGAATATGTATATATACATAGGATATATGTGAATATATCAATATATGTGCAGGTATGTATGTATATAATTTTAGTTTTTTATTGAATCATAGTAGTTGTACATATTAATGAGAAATGGTGTGATATTTCAAAACATGTGTACATTGATACTGTCATGTTTTCAAACATTATAATCATCCAATCAGGTTAACTGGCATATCAGTCACCTTAAATATTTATCATATCTTTGTGTTGGGAACTGTGTTAGATTTCTGTTGCTGTAACAAAATACCTGAGAAAATCAACTTAAAGGAGGAATTATTTATTCTGGCTCACAGTTTTAGTCCAGGTCACTTGGCTGTGTTGATTCTCGGCCTGAAGTAAGGCCAAACATCATGGTGTGGAGCACAAGTCACAGATAGGAGGAAAAAAATTCCAAAACATACATTTAAAGAAGGATTTGGAAGATATTGGATAGTTATACTTGCAATGTGTGTTAGTGCAGTATTTGAAACTCTGTTTTCCATGGTGATCATTGGTCCAGGAACATTGCTGGTTGAACTTCAGCTACTGTGATGCATAGCACCAAAGTTTCATTGTTGTTCTTTCCTCACTTGGATTTTGGGGGTTTTCTCTCAGGTGTTCCGCCTGCCTACCTTCCACAAATATCTATTCAATGTTTGCTATGTGCCTGACACAATGTTAAGTGGGATGGATACCCCCATTAGCAGGACTTACACAGGGCTATGAATGATCTTGCATTGTGGGGAAGTTGATGAGGATTCTGCACCCTTTCCCAGGGCTGAGGAAGGTCTGCAGAGCCTTGATAATACAGTACAAAGGGAAGGGCAGCCTTTTACCACTGCTGCACGGCTTCTCCTGAAGGTGAGGAAGCTATATGACAGTGTTATCAGTCATTTCCATTTTGACAGCTACTGGCAAAAGTTTGCATTGGCTGTCGTGCTCTGGGTCACAGATTTGCTATAGAGAAAAAGTCAAGTTTGCTAGGGGAGAAACTGAGCCACTGGGGCCTGGCACAAGGCCACCCAGAGAGGAGTGTTCAAAGACTCAAGTTCAACAAATGAACGTGTAAGCCTTGAGTGTGTGCATGTTTGCGCATGTGAGTGTGCATGTATGCATATGTGTGAGACTATGGGCAGGTATGTGGTTCCTGCATGTGTGTGCATACATGTGAATGTGTGTGCATGTGTGTGTGTGTTGGTGCATACATATACATGTGTGTGTTCCATCCATTTGTCACTTAGCACAGAGGCTCAGCCTGCATACTGGGACAGGGGCTGTGAGGTATGAGAGAAAGAAAGGGCCCTGACTGGTCTTGCATCTGCCCCTCTGCATGGCCCTTGGGGGAGGTTTCCACTTCTTCTTTTGGGGTGCCTTAAGTGGTGAAAAAAATCTCTATACCCTCATATGGTTGTAAGCATTAATGAACCTAAATTCAATGACAAATGAGGCCTCCTCCTGGGCTGAATGGGAGGCTGGGGAGCAAATGCAGGCATGGTTTTGTCACCATGGTGCTAGTTACTGTGAGCTTAGATCACAGTGCCATCCCTTCTGGGAAGCTTATGGAGAAGTTGAAAGACTTTCCACAAGGTGTCAGTGGTTCTTCAGGGTGGCTTGGAGGCATCCCTGTGTCTAAATGTGACTGCAAGGACTAAGAGGAGGGTCCACAGGTATTAGGGACCAGGACACAGGTCTCCAGGGACTAGTCCTCTTCAGCACTCTGTGCCACTTCACCTGCCTCCCCCACCCCTGCCTTCAGGTTACCTGGTGGCCTAATCCCCAGGTGGGCACCACCACTGGAAACCCTAGGGCCTCCAGTCACCCATTACCTTTGTGAAGGGCACATAATTAGAATGAGCCTACCTCAAACTGCTGCTTCCCAAGGCCATCTCTTTAAAAAGTAGGTACTTCCTTCCAAAAGGAATGTCTTTTGTTTGTTTCTTGTTTTGTGTGGCACTGAGGATGCAACCTAGTGCCTCACACATGCGCGGTAAGCCCTCTACCACTGAACCACAACCTCAGTCCCTCAAATGGAATAACTTTTGATGGAACCTGGAAAAGGGAGGTTGTGCAGAGGTGGGGTGGAATAGGGTATAAACTCTGGTTCCAGGTACTTCTATTCTACCTGGGTCTTTACTTCAAAGGAACAGATGTTTAACTGATTGTCCCTCTCCATCTGAAAGGTTCTTCTAGGTTTAGTTGCAGCCTAACAGTGCCAGGTCTTAAGTAAAAACAAAGAATTACAAAATCCCTGATTTGTAATGCTCATCCATTTGCCTAATGTTAAGACTCCATGGTGGCAGATTTCCTGCCATCGCCCAAATGTGGAATGCAATAGACAGGCATTCAGTAGAGCTGATGCTGCTTGATTTCCTCATAATGGAAATGGAAATAAAAGTCATACCTAGTCCTCAGGGTGAGTGTGAAGATGGAAAGTGTTCATTCATGGAAGATGCCTGGCACAATGCTGGACAGCTATTATGCTGAATAAATGTTAACTATTGTTTTTACTCCTACCATGACCACTTCCGCCTCTGCTCTAGTCCCTGTGTAGAGTTTCTCCTCATCCCACCCCCACTTTTCTTTCTGTCCTTGTCTTCTGTCTTTGTTTTAGGATTATCTCCTGCCTATGTCAGAGTAGTTAAGTGTTGATGGGCTCTGGAGCCAGGATCACCTGGATTTGGACCCAGCTCTGCCACAGACTGTTTGGGTGAAGTTGGGCAAGTTACTCAACCCCTATGTCTTCATTCTAGAAAATGAGCATATGTAGCACATGCTTACTAGTGCTGTTATGAGAATCACAGGTACCACATCTACAATGCTTAGAATTGAGGCAAATGCACAGGAAGGAATCAATGTAGACTGTAGATGACACTTCAGAAGTAGGAGGTGGTCCCCCAGCCCCAACAAGGGTATTATATAACACTGAGTCAGTGCCCTCTAAGGCTTGCAGACAAAACAAAAGCACACACTGCAGAGCCTTGGAGCTATAGGAACTGAGGGAAATCCCAGGCATGGCTCTCTGACAATGGGTAAGTGGATATGCAGACCCAGCATGACAAGGTAAGATCAAAAAGGCCGCAACTCCAGCTTCTTTGGAAAACCACCTGTGGGCAATCTTGCTGTTTGCCTTCTTTCCTGAACATAAAACTGACTTTTTCAGGTTTTTAAAATTATTATTATTTAAAGTTTGCTTCAAAGTCTCATACAGTCTTATTTTTAAAATTATAGAATATTTGACATGGACAAAATTTGGAAAGGATAATAAAATGAACACTTGTTTACCTGCTTTCCAAGCTTGAGAAATGAAATGTTAAAAATAGAATTGAATCTGTTTAGACTTTTCATTTCACACCCCCAAATATTAACTATCCCAAATGTGATTATAATATTCCCATGTTGCCATTCTCAAAAAAGTATCAGCTCTTTATGAGCTAGGATTTTATGGGTTCACTGCTGGACACAGAAAAATATAGAATGCTTCACAAATTTGCGTGTCATCCTTGCGCAGGGACTATACTAATCTTTTCTGTATCGTTCCAATTTTAGTATACATGCTGCTGAAGCAAGCACCAGGTATAGGAGTTGTGTTCAGAGAATGGTGCTCCTTCTTGCAGCTTAAAGAATGAAGCCCATGTACCCATACCAGTGGGTAGTACAACACTGAAACAATGGTTAGCACTGGAATTATGAGTTAACTTGGAAGTAAAGGTTTAGAGGTGGAGTGATGATTGAGCAAATGGAATCTAGAAGGAGTGGTGTTGGAGCTTTCAGAGATAAGGCTATAAAATGAATAAGTTGAGGTAGGCATTTCAAGTCTATGCCGATTTGACAGCAGAGATCTGATGCTTGGTGACCTGATACAAAGCATTGAGGTGCTTGAAGAGAGATATTAATAATTCATGTACGCTGTCATTACCCAGGACTATGTCCATCACTTCCTCAGCTGTGTATCACTACATAGTCTGTAGAGACTTTGATTGTCTTTCTATCAACTTTAGATATCATTTGAAGGCAGGAGCTCTGGCAGCCAGCATCCATGAAAATGTGTCAGACTAACCAATGACCTTGCAAATAGGACAAAGTATCAGACCCTCTGCAGTACTCAACAAGAAGTTGGTGTTTATGGAACCACTGAATTCACAAATTCTCCCTCTGTATTACTTACTATGCATGATGACAAATGTTCTTACAATTTAAGCCACTCTCATCTGGGGTATTCTCTTTATGTGCAGCCAAACACATCTGTGGAAAACATAGCAGATGGGCTCAGCTGGCTCCATATCTGCTCCCTGAACACTTTTTCAGAAGCTGGAAAACTGAAGCCTGCACTTGCCTAGAGGTCAGATTTTGCATATCCAAGAGCAAAATGTTACTTAACCCTCTCACCACCAAAGGAAATAAAAATAGAACTGATGGTACCTATGGCTTTGGTTTTTCATGGCTGTGGGGTGAAGTGGGAGTAGAGGAGGAGAGGTGCCCAAGACACCTTGCTCCATCCTTCACTTTAACTCCAGAACTGAATATTGTATCCACCATAATGTTTTGGTCAGCATTCAGTTGCAAACAGTAGAATCCACTCTCATTTCCTACCAGTTAGTGGTACCCTTCAGAGCTAAGATAAGGGCTCACTCTGGCAGGGAGCCCAACTCTTCCTCAGGCTATGTAACCACCCAGAGTCCATGTGTGGCCAGAGGGTCTTGCCTAGGGTAGGTCTAAGCACTAACATCTTCTTGATCCTTGACCTGGAGAGGATCTATGTGTCTTGCCCAGTTCCTCCACCCCTGAGGAGCATTTTATCTCAGGACCTTTGATGTCCTCTCTGATATCTGTCATTGGCCACCCCCATCATGAATATCAGATGGGCCTGCAAATGTCAAGGTGCCAGCTATAGACAAAGACTGAGAGTATGCTCCACCTACTGCATCTAGGCAAACATGACCCACAATCCATGGCTGCAGAAGAAAATGATACAGAGAAAAAGTCACAGCAGGAATAAGGAGGCAACCCCATTAGTATCAGACTTAGTGTCTAGAATGTGGTAATCACTATGTTAATCACTAAAGAGTGTATTGAAGTTAGATAATAAGAAAAATCTAAAATAGGCAGAGGGCTCAGATCTGCCCTCAGGAAACTCCACGGGTGTCCAGCCAAAGGGAGACCAGGACTGCTACCTCTAGCCACTGGGGAGCCTAAACTCAGGGTAAGAGTCTCCGCAGAGACCTTAGCGCTAGGCAGCCCCGCCCAAGGGTGGCCTGGGCCCGCCCCAGTTCTGCTCCAGAGTTCCTGTGGTCAGGTGAGACAGAGGGCCCAAAACTGCCCTTAGGGAATGCCAGGGGTGCCCAGTTGAAGGCAGACCAGAGCCTGCTAGCCTCCAGCCCCAGGGGAGCTCACATTCACTGTAAGGGTCACACACAGACTCTCCTCCTTGTGCCCCTGCCTAAGTGAGACCTGGGTCCGCCTCCAGTTCTGCTCCAGAGTTCTTGTTCACGAGCAGGAGTGCAAGAGAGGGGCAAAACAGCCCTCAGGAGCCGCCTCAGGAGCCCAGCCAAGGCCACTCCCACTGCCCTCTAGAGGTACATCCACTACCTCCGCCACCAACTTTAGTGCTGGTAGTGCCCATCTGGGGACACTGGGGGAACAGAAGTAGCTCCAAGGTGAGACACAGGTAATCAGGAGCGTCAATACAAGATTATAGGACAGAAGCTGCAATACCTCAGATTGGCATTTCAAGAAAGGAAGATAAACAATCAACATGAAAAAACAAGGGAAGGGAGTACCCCAAATAAATCTGGATACCACTGTATCCATTGATAGCACAGTTGTTGAAATGTCAGAGAAAGAATTCAGAATGTACATAATTAAAATGATCAGCAAACTAAAGAATGACATAAGTGAACAATTACAGGCAAAAATTGATCAATCCAACAAAGAAATAGGAGAGCAAATAAAGGCAACCATTGATCATTCGAACAAAGAGATAAGAGAGCAATTCCAAGTAGCAAAAGATTACTCTAAGAAAGAGCTAGAGATTGTGAAAGAAAAAACAATCAGAAATGCTTGAAATGAAAGAAACAATAAACCAAATAAAAAACTCAATATAAAGCATCACCAGTAGACTAGATCACCTGGAAGACAGAACCTCGGATAATGAAGACAAGATATACAATCTTGAAAATAAATTTGACCATACAGTGAAGATGGTAGAAAATCATGAACAGAACATACAAGAAATATGGGACAGCATCAAAAGACCAAATCTAAGATTTATTGGCATAGAAGAAGGCACAGAATTTCAAACCAAAGGAATGCACAATCTCTTCAATGAAATAATATCAGAAAATTTCCCAAATATGAAAAATGAAATGGAAAATCAAATACACGAGGCTTACAGGACACCAAACATACAAAATTTCAACATACACCAAAGCACATTATAATGAAACTGCCCAACATACAGAATAAGGATAGAATTTTATACTGCAAGAGAGAGGAACAAGATTACATACAAGGGGAGACCAATTTGTATCTCAGCAGATTTTTCAATCCAGACCTTAAAGCCAGGAGATCATGGAATAACATATATCCAAGCCCTGAAAGACAATGGATGCCAACTAAGAATCCTATATCCAGCAAAATTGAGCTTCAGATTTGATGATGAAATAAAAACCTTCCATGATAAACAAAAGTTAAAAGAATTTACAGCAAGAAAGCCTGCACTACATAGCATTCTTGGCAAAATATTCCACGAGGAGGAAATGATAACCAACAATGAAAATTTACAAAGAGAGGAACTACACTAAAGGAAAGACCATTCAAAAGAGAAAACAACTCAAGGTAAAAATCAAAAACAAACCAAAATGACTGGAATTACAAATCATATCTCAATAGTAACGCTGAATGTAAATGGCCTAAATGCACCAATTAAAAGACATAGACCAACAGACTGGATCAAAAATAAAGACCCAACAATATGCTGTCTTCAAGAGACTCATCTTACAGGAAAAGACATCCACAAACTGAAAGTGAAAGGGTGGGAAAAAACATTACTCACATGGATCCTGCAAACAAGCAGGAGTTTCCATCCTCATATCAAATAAAGTGGACTTCAAACCAAAGATGGTGAAAAGAGATAAAGAAGGTCATTTCATACTTCTTAAGGGAATCATGCATCAACAAGATATAACAATCATAAATATCTATGCCCCGAATAATGGGGCTTCTACATATATCAAACAAATCCTTCTCAAATAAAAGAAGCAAATAGAACACAACACAATAATACTTGGAGACTTTAACACAGCTCTCTCACCATTGGATAGATCTTCCAAACAAAAACTTAATAAAGAAACCATAGATCTTACAGGACAGAAAATGAAAAATGAAATGAAATGAAAAATAACAGACATATATAGAGTGTTCCATCCATCAACGAATACACTTTTTTCTCAGCTGCACTTTTCCAAAATAGATCATATGTTATGCCACAATGCCAGTCTTAGAAAATACAAAAAAATAGAGATTCTACCCTGCATCCTATCTGACCACAATGGAATAAAATTACAAATCAATGACAGATTAAAGAACAGAAACTACTCCATTATCTGGAAACTACATAAAATGCTTTTGAATGATGCATGGATAACAGAAGACATCAAGGAAGAGATAAAAAAATTCTTGGAGGCAAATGAAAACTCTGATACAACATATCAAAATCTCTGAGATGCCATGAAGACAGTGCTAAGAGGAAAGTTCATAGCACTAAACTCATTCATTAGAAGAAGTAAAAGTCAACAAATAAATGAATTGACTCTTTGTCTCAAAGCCTTAGAAAAGGAAGAACAAATTAACACCCAAAGAAGTAGAAGACAGGAAATAATCAAAACTAGGGCTGAAATCAATGAAATTGAAACAAAAGAAACAATTCAAAAAATTGACAAAACAAAAAGCTGGTTCTTTGAAAAAATAAACAAAATTGACAAACCCTTAGCCACCTTAATGCAAAGGAGGAGGGAGAAAACCCAAATTACTAAAAGTCATAATGAAAAAGGAAATATCATGACAGACACTACTGAAATACAGAGGATAATTAGAAACTATTTTGAAAATTTATACTCCAGTAAAATAGAAAACCCTGAAGACACTGACAAATTTCTAGAGGCATATGACCTACCCAAACTGAACCAAGAGGACATACACAATTTAAACAGATCAATTTCAAGCAAGGAAATAGAAAATGCCATCAAGTGCCTGCCAACCAAGAAAATCCCAGTTCCAGATGGATTCTCAGCTGAGTTCTACAAGACCTTCAAAGAAGAATTAATACCAATACTCGTCAAACTATTTCATGAAATAGAAAAGGAGGGAACCCTTCCAAACTCATTCCATGAGGCAAGTATCACCCTGATTCCAAAACCAGACAGACACATCAAAGAAAGAAAATTTCAGACCAATATCCATGGTGAGTATAGTTGCAAAGATTTTCAATAAAATTCTGGCAAATTGCATACAAAAACATATCAAAAAAATAGCGCACCATGATCAAGTGGGGTTCATCCCAGGGATGCAAGGTTGTTTCAACATACGGAAATCAATTAACGTAATATATCACATCAATAGGCTTAAAGATAAGAATCATATGATTTTGTCAATTGATGCAGAGAAGGCATTTGACAAAATACAACACCCTTTTATGCTCAAAACACTAGAAAAACTTGGGATAGTAGGAACATTCCTCAACTTTGTAAAAGCTATCTATGCTAAACCCAAGGCCAACATCATCCTAAATGGAGAAAAATTGGAATCATTCCCTCTGAAAACGGGAACTAGACAGGGATGCCCTCTCTCACCAC
>PVHX01006095.1:0-29662 GCA_004024805.1 Geosciurus inauris | reverse complement strand
GGGATACGAATCAGAAAAGAAGAATTCAAACTATCATTATTTGTGGATGAAATGATTCTATACTTAGAGGATCCAAAAAATTCTACCAGAAAACTTTTAGAACTAATAAATGAATTCAGCAAAGTAGCAGGATATAAAATCAACACCCACAAATCAATTGCATTTCTATACCTCAGTGATAAACCCTCTGAAAGAGAAATTAGGAAAACTATCCCATTCATAATAGCCTCAAAAAAAAAAATACTTGGGAAATCAATTTAACAAAAGAGGTGAAAGACCTCTACAATGCAAACTACAAGACACTGAAGAAAGAAAGAAATTGAAGAAGACCTTAGAAGAGGGAATAATCTCCCATGCTCCTAGATAGGTAGAATCAATATCGTCAAAATGGCCATACTTTCCAAAGCGCTATATAGATTCAATGCAATCCCAATTAAAATCCCAACATCATTCCTTGTAGAAGTAGAAAAGGCAATTATGAAATTCATTTGGAAGAATAAGAGACCCAGAATAGCCAAAGAAATCCTTAGCAAGAAGAGTGAAGCAGGAGGCATCACAATACCAGACCTTAAATTATACTACAAAGCTATAGTAACAAAAACAGCGTGGTACTGGCACCAAAATAGACATGTAGACCAATGGTATAGAATAGAAGACACAGAGAAGAACCCACTTACATACTAGATACTTACATACCACTTACTGGA
This sequence comes from Geosciurus inauris, assembly GCA_004024805.1. NCBI lineage: Eukaryota > Metazoa > Chordata > Mammalia > Rodentia > Sciuridae > Geosciurus > Geosciurus inauris. The sequence continues at coordinate 28,955 of PVHX01006095.1, read as the reverse complement.
TACTTCCATACCACTTACATACTAGATACTTACAAACCCACTAGATACTTCCATACCACTCACTTACATACTAGATACTTACAAACCCACTTACATACCACTTATACTAGATAAAGGATCCAAACACGTACACTGGAGAAAAGACAGCCTGTTCAACAAATGGTGCTGGGAAAACTGGAAGTCCATGTGCAGCAAATTGAAACTAAACCCCTATCTCTCACCATGCACAAAATTCAACTCAAAATGGGTCAAGGACCTGGGAATTAGACCAGAGACCCAACGCCTAACAGAAGAAAAAATAGGCCCAAATCTTCATCATGTCAGATTAGGACCATACTTCCTTAACAAGACTCCTATAGCACAAGAAGTAAAATCAAGAATCAACAAATGGGATGGATTCAAACTAAAAAGCTTCTTCTCAGCAAAAGAAATAATCAATGAAGTGAACATAGAGCCGACATTCTGGGAACAAATCTTTGCCACACAGACATCTGATAGAGCACTCATCTCCAGAATATATAAAGAACTCAAAAAGCTTAACACCAAAAAATCTAACAACCCAATCAATAAACGGGCCAAAGAGCTGAACACAAACTTCACAGAAGAAGATATACAATCCATCAACAGACATATGAAAAATGTTCAACATCTCTAGCAATCAGAGAAATGCAAATCAAAACTACCCTAAGATTTCATCTCACGCCAGTCAGAATGGCAATTATCAAGAATACAAACAACAATAAGTGTTGGCGAGGTTGTGGGGAAAAAGGCACGCTCATACATTGCTGGTGGGACTGCAAATTGGTGCAATACATCTGGAAAGCAGTATGGAGATTCCTTAGAAAACTTGGAATGGAACCACCATTTGAGCTTGCTATCCCACTCCTTGGTCTATACCCAGAAGACTTAAAAACAGCGTACTACAGTGCTGCAGCCACTTCAATGTTTATAGCAGCTCAATTCACAATAGCTAAACTGTGGAACCAACCTAGATGCCCTTCGATTGATGACTGGATAAAGAAATTGTGGTATATATACACAACGGAATATTACTCAGCAATAAAAGAGAATAAAATGGTGGCATTTGCAGGTAAATGGATGGAGTTGGAGAATATCATGCTAAGTGAAGTAAGCCAATCTCAGAAAACCAAATGCCGAATATACTCATTGATAAGTGGATGCTGATCCATAATGTGGGGAAGGTCATGAGAACAATGGTGGAACTCTGTTCACAGGGTTGTAAGGGGGAAGGGGTTATGGGGACAGTAAAGGTGGTGGAATATGATGGTCATCATAGCCCTAACTTTATGTATGACTGCATATATGTTGTGATTCTATACAACTTACAACTGGAGAATTGACATGTTATCTTCTATGTACAATGAATCAAATTGCACACTGTTATCATGTAAGCCTAAATAGAACAAATAAATAAATATTAAAAAAAAAGAAAAGAAAAATCTAAAATAAAGGATTTCATTAATTATATGGGCCAACTGCTCTAATTCATACAAAGATTTTTAGGCCAGACAAAAACACAACACCAATTTGTTTTTCATAAGAGACACATCTAAAATAGGGAAGGTACAGAAAGTTTGAAATAAAGGAATACAAAAGATGTAGCATAAAATCACCGAAAGAAAACTGGTGTTGCTCTATTAATATTAGAAATATTATTATTTAAGATGAAATGCATAATCAATAATATCATCAAGAGAGACACTTCATAATAATGAAAGGTTTAACTTTCCATAAAGATATAATAATGCTTAAATTATGTACAGAAAATAACATAACTTCAAATTAGTAGGACTTGACCCAGGCTTTCCTTTGAAATCCCAGTGGAAATCTTTGTAATTATTAACCTCAAGCATCTGTGTTCCTATAGAACCAGTAACACATGGATGTCAAAGTCTACTGCTGGTTGGTGCAATACTTCGGCTTCCTGGAATCAGGACTGCAGTAGTTTCTGAGTGACTCCACAGTTGATCATGATGAAACAACTTCCCAGGACCCTTGTGCTAAGAGGATGCCCCATTATCTCTTCTCAAAAGACTTTCTTTTCTGCACTCTGGAACCTATAATAGGAGTGGTTTTGCAAATTCCTGAGATGTCCTCAAGTCATCTTTCCCCAATGCCTCTGTGAAAAGTGCTTTGTATTTCTTTATAATCTCTTCACTAAGGACATCTTTATTGGCACTTTTATATGCACTTTTCCAGTCAAACTGAAAGTTTTAAAAATCCTTTAGTTCTGCTCTTTACTCCAGATTCTTACAGTAAACCTGGCTAAAAACTGACAATATGCATGCCAGTGAGTGAATACTGTGATGCCGAATTAATTAGTCCATCACTTTTAAATTTAGCCTTACACAAAGTCTTAGGATATGGACAAAATGTAGACAAGTTCTTTTCCAGAATATAACACAAGTTGCCGCTAGTTCAGGTGCCAATAGTGCCCTTATTTACCTCTGAACCCTCAGGAGCACAGACTGCACTCATATTGCAATTTTGGTCTTCTGAGCCCCCAACAGAATTGCCCATCAAGCAATACTTACAACATACTCAAGCTTTTCCAGGTTGTACCTCTAAACTTTTCAGTATTCCTCCCATAAACCAGTTCCAAAGGCTTCTGAACCACATGGTCAGCTTAGTCAAAGCAATGACCCCACTTCTGGTACAAATTTATGTTTTAGACAGGTTTTTCATTGCTGTGACCAAAATGCATGAAAAAATATCTCAGAGGAGGAGTTTATTTGGGGTTTATGGTTTCAGAGGTCTTAGTCCATAGACTGCTGATTTCATTGCTCTGGGCTCAAGGTGAGGCAGCACCTCATGGGAGAAAGGACCAGTGGAAGAAAGCTGCTCAGCTAATGTGGTGTCAGAAACAGAAGAAGGAAGAGAGGAAGAGGCCACAGGAAAATGCACCCTTCAAGTGACCCACCTCCTCCAGCCATGCCTCACCTGACTATGTTTACCGTGTTGTCAGTCCATGCAAACTAGGATGGACTGATTAAGTTAGAGCTCTCATAATCAGATCATTTTAGCTCCCAATATTCCTGGATCAACAAGATTGTTTTTGGGAGGGAGGGAGAATCCTCATATTCAAACCATAACAGATTGTTCTCTAATTGTCCAGTTCTTGGCTCTGAGTGGTTTAAAAAAGGAAGGTAATATTTCAGAATGCAGAAGTCTGATAAAAAGGGGCAAACAGGAATATGGATTAAGGACCAATTGGTTTTCATATCAAAGGTATGATCACAGGCAAATTGTTTCTCTTTCTAGGAACTTAACAACCATGTGAGGGGCAAATTACTTCCTTAGAACACAGTTTTTCAATGTTAAAATATCACAAAATATAGGGACAACTGTTATTAAGATGATAGTTGTAAGACATTCTGATTTTATTCTTCATTCCTCAAATGACCAATGATTTGAACATTTCATGTATTTTTTTTCATTTGTATATGTGATTTAGAGAAGTCTATTCAAACACTTCACTCTCTTTATGTTGGCTTGCCTTATTATTTCATTGAAAGCATTCTTTATGTTCTATAGGTTAAAGTCCTTTATGAGCTATGTGTTTTAAGAATTCATGTACTATATGCTTTTCTAATCTGAAAAGCAGTTTACTTTTCTTTTTTATTTTGATAAATTACAATTTATTATTTCTTCTATGATTAATGCTCTTTGTGTTGTGTTTCATAAATCATTGCCAACCCACAGCCTTTATGTCTTGTTCTAAAAGTTGCTTAATTTATGCTATTACATGAGGTCTCCCATTGAAGTTGTATAACATTTTTACATTGTGTACAATATGGACCAAGTTTTTTCCCACAGTGTTATTTGTTGACAAGATTTTCTTTCCCTCTACAAAAATGTGATTTTTGGAAGTGAAATTGTTATCACGTATGCTTATGTCACATGTGACATAGGAGAGAAAGAAATGGAAGAAATGAAGGATTCTAGGCTAGAATGCTCCTACTTAGAAGACGCTTTCAGATATAACTATTGTTACATGTGTGTAGTTTATTTAACACTACTATGTACATAGTAGACAAACAAGTCCTTATTTAAAACATCTATTGTTTCTAGATGTTTAGAAGTACACAAAGTATGTTAATAATAGAGATAGTAGGTAAACCATTTTGTAGATTTAAAAAATCAATTTGATCCATAAACACGAAACACATCTCAATATATTTAGGTGTTTGTTTTATTTGAACTACCTTTTATAGTTTTTATTTTATAAAATATTCACATCTTGTATAAATGCATTCCTGTATATTATTATAAAATAAGTTTTTTATTTTAATTTGAGAATTTATTGCTATTCAATAAGAATAAAATTATTTTATGTATGCTAATCATACATCTGTGAACATTACTAACTGCACATAAATTTTATAGCTTTTTGCAGGTTGCTAAAGATTTTCTACAATTATGTTTTGTGTATATGTTTTCAAACTTATTTTCCTTTAATATTATGTTGGCTATTCCCTACAGTGAGATGTTGAAGGTGGTAGAGTAGATAGCTCTGCTTCATTTCTGAGCTTAAGGGAAAAATATCTAATCCTTTACCACAAAATTTGTTGTTACAAAGTGTTATGTTCTCTTACAAAGTGTTATGTTCTCAAAGTGTATCTGTTCAAAAGTTTTCAAGTTTTGTATGCCAAAAGTTTGAAATATGATTTGACATAAGATTTTGTCAAGTAATTATAGTGTACTTGTAGAGATTATTTGTTGGTTTCTTTTCTCTAAACATGTTAATATTGTGAATAACTTTGATTTTCAAATGATAAGCCAACTCTGCATTCCACTTTCTGTATATGCATATTGTTCTGAAATATTAAGCAATTTTATGTAATTCACACTTTTTGTATTTTTGTTTCCATCTACTGAGTCCTAAGTCTTTCCTCTTAAGTGTTTATTTTTATTAGATATCATTCCTTACGGTCAAAATATACTAGTTTTAATTTTTATTCATATCTATATTTCCTGTCAGATTGCCAAAGTGCTAGAAACAACCACAACAGAATGCCTTAACTTTTATAGATATTTTAAGAAACCTTTTTGTGTTAAACAAGTCTATGCAAGGAAAACAATCTTCTATGCTTGCAGAAACAACTGCAAGCATAGATGATGCAAGAAGATGCAATAAAAATTCTGCAGATTTAGTACCTAATAGAAAAAGAAATGACAATGGCTTTAGCTATCATATGAGAATCAGCACAGTACAATCTGAAAGAAATATTTGCTGAGAACATTCAGTTCAATAATTTCTTCAATTCACTGGTTTAAATTGAATTCCCTCTTTTGGATGAGCAAAGACTTCTTGAACCAAACATATTTAGTTTTGTGTGAAAATTACCAGTTCATTAAATTAAATTTTATTTTTATTTTCTTTATGATACCAGATTCAATAAACATTAATTTTATATTTATCGTAAGTATTTTAATCATATATATTTCATAAACTGGGTAACTTAAAAGTGATTATTGATTATGTTTCTGTTGATTTTTCTTTCTTTTTTTGGTACTGGGGGGATTGAATCAGGGGTACTTGACCATTGAGCCACATCTCCAGCCCTATTTTGTGTTTTATTTAGAGACAGGGTATCACTGAGATGCTTAGTGCCTCACCATTGCTGAGGCTGGCTTTAAACTCGTGATTCTCCTGTCTCAGCCTCCCAATTCATTTATTGATAACATAATGAAATTATGTATTTTTTCTTTTATCCTGGAAGAAAGGCTGAAATTTCCTGAAAAAACTTTCAAATTATTTCTGTCTTAATATAATTGCTCCCTTAAATATAAGGCCTGTGTAGTGTATTGATCACAATTATAGTATGCTTTTTATATTCCTACACTACTGACTACCTTTTAGTGATACATTAGCTCAAACCACTTAAAATTCATTTTATTTTACCTTAATTCTATCCTAATAAACTATAACAAAGTTATGAGTTCTTCTTTAATATCCTTTCCTACCAAACATAACTGATATTGTATAGGAGTTAAGCGTATGGGCATTGGTATCTGGCATATCTGGGTTTTCATTTAAATGCTACCATTTTTTTAATTTGGCCTAATTAGTTACACATAACAGTTGAATGCATTTTGATACATCACACATAAATGGAGAATAACTTCTCATTTTTCTGGTTGTACATGATGTAGAATCACACCAAACATGATGTAGAATCACACCAGTCTTGTAATCATGTATGTACAGAAGATAATAATGCCCAATTCATTCTACTACCCTTCCTACACCTATACTCACTCCTCTCTCTTCACTCCTCTCTGCCTAATCCAAAGTACCTCTATTTTTCTCCATCCCTCCCCCTTATTATCAGTTAGCATTTGCATATCAGAGAAAACATTCAGACTTTGGTTCTTTGGGATTGGCTTATTTTACTTTTTAGCTTGATATTCTCCAGCTCCATCTATTTACCTGCAAATTTCATTCTTATTTAAGGCTGAGTAATATTCCATTGTGTTTATGTACCACATTTTCTTTATCTATTCATCTGTTGAAGGGCATCTAGGTTGGTTCCATGGTTTGGCTACTGTGAATTGAGCTGCTATAAACATTGATGTGGCTGTGTCACTGTAGTATACTTATCTTAAGTCCTTTGGATATAAACTGAAGAGTGGGATAGCTATGTCAAATGGTGGCTCCATTCCATGTATTCTGAGGAAATCTCCATAGTGCTTTCCATAGTGGTTGCACCAATTTGTAGTCCCAGGAGCAATGTATGAATGTACCTTTTCCCCCATATCCTCAGCAGCATTTATTGTTAGTTCTATTTTTGATAATTGCCATTCTGACAGGAGATGAAATCTTAGAGTAGTTTTGATTTGTGTTTCTCTAATTGCTGGAGATTTTGAACATTTTTTCATATATTTGTTGATCTATTGCACTTCTTCTTCTGCAAAGTGTCTGTTCAGTTCCTTAGCCAATTTATTGATTGGGTTATTTGTGTGTGTGTGTGTGTGTGTGTGTGTGTGTGTTGAGTTTTTCGAGTTCTTTACATATCTTGGAGATTAATGCTATATCTGATGTGCATGTGGTAAAGATTTTCTCGCATTATCTGGGCTCCCTCTTCACTTATTGATTGTTTCCTTTGTGAGAAGAAGTGATTTAGTTTGAATCCATCCCATTTATTTGTTCTTGATCTTACTTCTTGCACTTTAGGAGTCCTGTTAAGAAAGTCAATTCCTAAGCTGACATGGTGAGTATTTGGTCCTACTTTTTCTTACATTAGGGGGAGGGTTTCTGTTCTTGTGCCTAATTCTTTGATCCACTTTGAGTTTATGCTACCATTTTTGAATTTGGGAAGTTTATGAATTTAAATTTAGTTAACTTTACAACATTGGACCACTGTATTTCTAACATGGTAATTAGAATATATTATTCCTCATTTTAAGTATTATATGTATAACATGTGAAAGCTATTAAATAGTATTCTATATGGAGTGAGTTTAATTACCCTCTAGTTGATGTGGAAAACTACTGTATCTGGTCCTCTGAGTAATATTATAGTACTTGAATATTTTTAATGCATAGAGAATTAAAAATATATGTATCTGCTTTTTTCTTGTTATTATGTTTTCTTTCTATTTCTATCATTCAAATATCTTTCATAACTATAAGTTAGGCCTTTTGTTGCTTATGGTATGACAAATCAAAGTTGGTCAACTGGGTTGTTAAATGGCAAATGCAGTGAAAACCCTAACAATTTAAACTCCACTTGTAAATGATCATTTGTAAAGTATATGCAAAAGAGCCATTAAGTAATTACCATTCCCATGAAGCCCAAAAAGTTGAATGGGGGTGCTGGGGTTGTGGCTCAGTGGTAGAGCGCTTGCCTTGCATGCATGAGGCACTGGGTTCAATCCTCAGCACTGCATAAAAATAAATACAATAAAGATATTGTGTCCATCTACAACTAAAAAAATAAAAAATAAATTAAAAGTTTAAAAAAAAGTTGGATGGGTGTTTCTAAATTTTCTCCTGATGATAGGTAATTTATTGGAAAACTTTCACAAAATATTTGCATGCAGAATGGATACTTTAACTCATGGTGATAATGATATTATAAACTAAAAAAAGTTGCAAACAAAAATTTTTAAACAATGGGTAAGTAAGCATAAGTTATTGAGTACCTCAATGATAAACATTAGTCAATTATTGATAATTTGTATAAAACCCAAAATCCATTGGGATAATTTGTTCTGTGCTGCTATAATAAAGTTCCACAAATTTTGAATAAAACTATAAACAATAGAAATTTACTTGGTTTCTGGTTGTAGAAACTGGCAATTCCAAAATTGAGGGGCCACATCTGATAGGTGCCTTATTATTGTATCATTCAACAGTGGAATTTTAGAAGGAGAAGAAAAGGGTGGGGGACAGGAAACCAACCTCATCATTTTATCAGTAACTCTAACAGGATAACTATCCCACCCCTTGATCTACGCCTGTCTTGAAGGCAGAGCTCTCATGACCTAATCCCCCTTTAAGGATCACAACTCTCAACACTGTTGCATTGAGGATCGAGTTTCTAACACATAAAATTTGAGGGACATATTCAAACCACAGCACTCATTTATTCTTGGGCTTTCAAAATTAGAGCATGTGCCAAGGTTTAAAATACACTCTTAGTTCCAATGAAAGAAGCAGTTGTCACTTATCAACATAAAAAATGCAATGTAACATTGTTTAAAATAGAAATGGAAATTATCACTTCTATCATTTCTAGATTCTGCCCCTTTTTCATTTTTCCAGCATTACATTCTATCTTTTGTTTAATTTCTGGGAAGAAGAAATTTACCATGGAACTTCTGAAATTACTAGAGGCAACTACATGTGTAGAAAGACCCAGAATTAGGACAGGCAGAACATGTATGGATTTAACTTTTATCGGCTTATCAGATATATAGAATATATCTAGAATATATCTTATCTGTATTTCTTTTCAGTCAGTAATATCTATGAGTATTGTTAGCTTATTTTGTTTGTTTTAGTTTCTGAATGATCACAGATTACTACTGGGCATCTTTGATATGATGCCACAGAGGACAAACTCAGTCATGGATTTAACAGGTGTTAGCGAGAGGCTGTTACACCCATGGTGCTTTGTTATTTGATCTTTGTTTTAAAGCACTTTTATTCTAATGAAGTGAGATTATTGGTTAGAGAAAGAAATCACGAGAATATATTTATAAGGAAAAAGCAACATTTGTTTTTTGGGATTTTTGTCTGTCTGTTTTTTTTATTTGTGCTAGGAATTGAACCCAGAGCCTTTGTGCTATGCTAGGAAAGCTTTGTCTATAGCCAAGCTATGTCCCTAGCCAGGGAGCAACATTTTGAATGGTTATCAACTAAATAACCATGTTGATTTATTCTTCAGGAAAGGGTAAATAGTAAGCTTAGCATTGTTAGTGAAACGTATGACCTGCTGAAACATAGCTAACAAAGCATTGTTTTGTGTGTTTTTCTATTCATTTATCCCTTGTAGACTGTGTTCATATATGTCCCCTCCAATATACACCAGTAACTTTTAAATTTATCTTTCATGTACTATATTCAGTACATGCTTAAATATGGCTTTAACTTTAATACTAATGCCATAAAATACTTCTGGGTTAATTTAAAAAATAAAAAGGAGTTGACTCTCTAATAGAATGGTTAATATCAAGAAAGCTACTTCCTTTAATTAATCTTATAATGATAATTAGATATCTTTGCTTATGAACAATAACATATCACTGATACAAACAGTGATATTTATTTCTTCTTCACATTTCTGTGTTGGATGGTGTTAAGCTCCATGCTGGACTAAGACTTATCTTCAGGAAGAGGAATGGATCCAAGTGATACATTTGTACTGATAAATTTTATGTTTTTACCATAATGAAGACTATTTCTAATATGGGAGAGGGGGAAGGAAAGGTATGTACAAAAAGTGCAAGAAAGCTGTGTTTGACAAAATTACTTGAACTTGGGCTCTGCTATTTCCAAATTGCAATAGAATTGGGAAAGTACTGTACAAGAATCTCTATAAAATTTTTGTTTATGAGTTATTTATATATTCTGGAAACGACTGCTACTGTATTACATCTTTCATCCAACTTGCAAATTTCCCTTTGTTGAATTCATCCTGTTCCCTGAAAAGTTGTTTTGATGAAGCTATAATCAATTATTTATATGACTAACTGGTTTGGTATACAATCTATGGACTATTTTATTATGTATTCATTGAGTCTTAATGATGAAGAAATAAAAGGAAGAAAGAGGAGGATCACCATTCTCATCACCAACATCATAACTGAACACATAGTAAACAAAATTGTGGAGACTCTGGTAATTAGTATTCTGTTGCTGTGAACAAATAAGGAAAACAACTTAAAGGACAAGATGATTTGGGTCTCATGGTTTCCAGGACCTCAGTTCACAGTCAACTGACTGTATTGCTCTGGACCCAAAGTATGGTAGCCAGGAAGAGAGAAGAGAGAGGAAAGAGGAAGAAGGGAGAGAGAGACTCTCCCCCCCGCCCCCACATGCCTACTGTTAGTCAGCATTCACATATCAGAGAAAACATTTGGCCTCTGGGTGTTTTTTTTTTTTTTTTTTTTTTGAGATTGGCTTATTTCACTTAGCATGATAGCTTCCAGTTCCATCTATTTACCAACAAATGTCAAATGGTTACTTTTAAATTAGATAATTTCTTCAAAAACTCAGTTCCTCAGAAAGATACAACAGTGAAAGAGGAGGAGAACTCAGAGGTTGTTTTTCCGTATTAAATAAAGAAGGAGAGTTTCAAAAGAAGAGAGTGATCCACCTCACTGTTAAGACAGAGGACAAGATAATGCTGTTGGAATTGGCAAGAGGAAGGAGGGTTGTCCATAGCCTCTGAGAAAAGTGGTTCATGGTAGCCTTGGGGATAAAAGCCAAACTTAAGTGAGATTGAGTGCATGGATGTCTAAGAGGAACTATTGCTTGTGATAAATCTGCATGAGATCTTTTGCTGTAAAACAAAGGAGAGAACTGGACTATAATGGATGGGGTTATCTGGGGTCAAGTGAATGGAACTCATTGAGCAAATAGACTAACTTAAATTGGAGTTCAAAGAAGGAATCTTCAATCGGCCCTTGAAAGAAGAAATCATTTGGGTCATGCCATAGGAGGCAGTTCTGTGGAGGGGAGCATTGTAAGTGTAGGCATCAAGGTAGCCAGAAAATTGATAGACTCATGGGAAAGCTGGAGTTACATAGGACTGATCTGACAAACACTGGACAATAGTGGCAAGTCTTTAGAGTGTGTCCAGGTGATGGAAGGCCCAACGTGGGACCATCATTTCTTTCCCCAGTCTACTGGTTGTTAAATTAGTCTATATTAAAATCAATAATTCAGTTAATGCTTTCTTAAACTAATGATAATTGGTTTGAGACTAAGAAATCTATTGGCTTTGAACTCATGATCCTCCTGCCTCAGCCTCCCAAGCCACTGGGATAGCTACAGTTATAATTTCTTTAAAAAGTTAGATCCCAGAAAAGACACATATTAAGGAATCTATTTTAAAAGTTGGTATATTTTACAATCAAAACATTTATTTTCTCATTTCTCAATCTGCCTGTGTAAATGTAATTTTGTAGATGGGCCCTTGAATGGGCTGTGGGAGTATGTTTTGCCCTTTAGGATATGCTAATTGCCTTATCCTTCTCCCTAGAGCTGTTCATTTTAAGTTTTTAGTGACCTTGTTAAGGGTAGGTGAAGATGAAGAATCAAATATGCAATAATTACATTCAGCATTAGTGATATATTTCCCTAACAGAAGAATGTAAATTGTATCTGGATCCTATACTGTTCTAATACTGACCTTCTAAATTTAAGGTATGAAACTTTTTTAGTTTTTCACATGTGTGCAGTGATGTTTTTCTGCCATTTTAAGAAGATCCCTATGTTAATTTTCAGCAGAGTATGTTTGTGTTTCCTTAGTCATACATACAAACTTATTATTTTGGGTAATTATAACCAATGTTGTTCTTGTTATGAAGATATATGTTCATTATTTAAAAAGTAAATATAATAATATACAAAAGAAAAATGAAGAAAAATGTATAATACCCACTTAGATACATAATGGTGGGGTATTTTTGTATGTGTGTAAATTAAGTTCTTTGTTCGATACTATTGTTTGACACAAATATTTTCTACCTATTGTTTCAATTTTAAAATATATTCATTATTTCTCTAGACATTTTATGTGAAATCTGGAATTTTTCTTTGAGTAGACAATTGCTGATTATATTGGCCACACCCATTATATGTTCTCTTCATGGCGGTGGTGTTTTGAAGTGGAACAAGAACCTAGAGGCTTGCTAGTCATCTGATTGCAGAATTCTTTTAAAAATATTTTTGATGCTATTTTCCATTTATGTATTATTGTGTACACATCTACTTTTATAGAAAAATAAAAATTAATCTTTCCTAAACTTTCTGGAGTCTTGGGTTTAGGTTTCATAGAAACAACAGCTCATTTCTGAATGATATGATTTTGTTTATGCTTAATTAATATTACAAAATTATAACAATAATTATAACGGTCAAGAATAGATTTGAAAACAAACCCAAATTAGATTCTTAGTTATGAACACATCCTTGGGGTGTATGAGTAACACATCCTTGGGATGTATGAGTGACACATCCTTGGGATGTATGAGTGAGTAGAATATTGTCTTTTAATGCTTGCTGTCCCACAACCATCAGTAAGTGATTCACACATGAACAGCAGCTAATGCAGTGAGCTAAGTAGAGGATGATTAAGAATGTGCTTGTGTAGCTCCATATCTACTTGTGGACAAAAGAATTTTGGATAAGAATAGGAAATTCCTCATGTGCCATTTCTGCTTTTCAAACTTAAGATATATGAACACTTTAAACATCAAGATTGTAGGTATAATTGCCTTTAAAATTTTTTTTTTTTAGTTGTAGATGGACATAATGTCTTTATTTTATTGCTTTATATGTGGTGCTGAGGATCGAACCCAGGGCCTCACGCATGCGAGGCAAGCGCTCTACCACTCAGCTACAATCCCAGCCCCATAATTGCCTTTTAATTGGGATTCATCCACAGACCCTGGCTAGGTTATGTAGGCATCTTCTTATTTCTTCATCTTTTGCTTACTTTTGTCATAGTGTTTCTTCCACACTATTTTAACCATTGATTGCCTCTTTTTGCTCCTCCTTCACATTTCACCTAGCCCCTACTGGAATGATTTTTCTTTCTTTTCACTCTCTCTTTTCCCTTGCACAGAATTATCTGTAAACTTTTACTCTTTTTTTTTTTTTTTTTTTTTTTTTTTTTTTTTTTTTTTTTTTTTTTTTTTTTTTTTTTTTTTTTTTTTTTTTTTTTTTTTTTTTTTTTTTTTTTTTTTTTTAATTTGACCTCATCTCAGCAGTTGATTCTTGATTCTCCTCTTTGGAAGTTGCTCATTTATTAAGATATTTTTTGGCAGGAGGAGTAAGTTCCTGGGGATTGAACCCAGAGACACTTAACCACTGAGCCACATCCCCAGCTTTATTTAATTAATTAATTAATTAATTTTTTGAGGCAGGGTCTCACTAAATTGCATAGTGTCTTGCTAAGTTACTAAGACTTGCCTTTAACTAGAGATGCTCCTACGTCAAGCTCCAGTCACTGGGGTTACAGCTGTGCACCATCGTGCCTGGCTCAGAATGTTTAAAATGTTAGATTTACTCAGTTCTATTCTTGCCTCTGTTACTGCCTTTTCCCCAGTGCTTTGGCTGTTTTTCACACTGTAACAGTGGACAGCTCAGACCTGTATATTTCAGAAGAGATATTTCGGAGAAAATGTGTTTTTTCCTGTTCCTCCTGCTAAACAACTAAAAACAGGTTCACTGTATATGAAACAAATATAAGAAGACAGACAGTCTAGGGAGCATGGAATCCAAAGAAAGACATAAGGGTAAGTTTTCTGACTTTTCTTTTTATCAGATTTGGAGGTAAAGTCAGAAACCCCAAAATGTCAATGGTCACAGAACAAAAATATTCCAACAAACTCCTGCTCTCTTAAACCAAAGGTCCCCAAAAGGGGCAGCTAAGAAGACAGAAACCTTTGGCAATAACTTCTGTGTCTTCCGAAAAGCACAGAAGAAACCTGTGACCCTGTCCCTATCCATACTATCAATAAACAAAGTGGGAAGACTGGACTTCTATACTCAGACAATTGTATGTGGCACTCTTTCCCCTCCTTACTGACAGCTCAGTGGAGGCCAGTAGAGTCAGGACTCAGACCACCATCCAGTGATAATAAAACCCAGTCCCATGATGCCTTCCATGGTGCCAGTAGCAGTTACATCATGAACTTAATGAGGCAGTGCTTTCTGCCAGGAAGGCATCAGTGGATCCCAGTGGGAAGCTCAAACCCGGACTCAGGTCAAGCTGTAAAGAGGAGCCTCTCCATTCAGTGGTGACTAAGAAGGGGATTCAGAATTCTAATACTGCTTGGTAGTTGATGAGATGCAGCTTTATCTTCCACCGGAGTTATGGCACAAGAATGTGGCTGCAGTAAGAGATTTAAAGGAGAGTTTTATAAAATGATATCCAAATGTCTAGGTTTCAATATGTACATCTCTCATACCAAGAAGCAAGTAGCTCAAATTGATGGAAAAAAAAAGGACAATTAATAGATAACAGAGATGCTAGAATTTTCTGGGGAAAATCTTTAAAGCACCCCTTATAAAAGTGCTGTAATTAGCAGTTATAACTACTAGCAGAAAAAAATCTTGAAACAGTGAGAAATGATAATTATGGGAGAAAAAAAGAATTCACTTGACAGTGTGTAGTCCACTATAGCCAGTGTAGCAGGTGAACAGTTAACTGATGCAGGTGGTAAGCCAGATTGAGAAAACTAACTAGAAATTATAGAAATAAGACAAAATGAAATTATTAGTGGAAGCAGGGGCACAGTCAGATGATCCAGTTCTCATAGAGACTGGATCTAACAAAGAATGAGAGCCAGCATTTTATTTTTATAGATAGGAACACAGAGGGGTTCAGTGTGAAAGCCTTTTTGAAGTAAGCAGTTTAGGAACAACAAATGGCTGGGGCTTAGCATGTTACATCCATCTTTTCTAAACTTTGGGCAGCTGGGATTTGATATGAAGCCTTTTTGAACTGGAGAATTCCATGACAAGCATGAACTCTCCCCTATCAACAGGAGCCACTGCAAATGGGCATTCTCCTAGGCACTTTGGCACCAAAGGGTTTCCAGAAGCAGTGCCTCACTGTCCAGGGTTTACATTGTTCAAAGCAATGATTTATTAGCCACTTCCAACAATGGTGGCTTTTTTTTTTAATCAGAAACTATGCAGACCCAAAGCATATGGGATTGTCTAGGGAGAGCATGATTCAAGTAGGAAGATACAATAGTATTCACTTCAGCAGAGAGGCAGATGTGTAAGTATCAAGAGAAATCGTGTGGATTAAGGGGCTTCTTAAGGGTCACATCTAGGAGCACATCAGACACAGGGCCAATGGCAAAGCAAACCAAACCTGTGAAGATGTCCACAATGAGCATCTAGTGAGGAAGTAGTGTAGTGAACGTAGACCACAGTGGTCATTTGTTTCATGGTGACAGAAGAGATAAATTAGTAGCCCTAGTGAAAGCAGAGTTGAGGGGTGTTTGGGGTTGGTCTAGTTGAAAGATTTGTGGAAAAGGAATGGTTGGGAGAAAATGATTGAAGATAAAAGAGGAAAACAGATTCTGGGATGAAACTGAAGGCTCTCAGACATTTGAAGAGGAAGAAAGCACATGTTTCTCTGGGTAGGGAGATTGAGTATTGATAGTAAAAACTGGTTTATTTGACAAAAAGGAAAGTTGAGCCAGTTTCTGGTGCCAGGCTTCACCTTTCTCAGTGAAGTAAGGGGCAAAGTTGTGTAAAGAGTGTGTAAAGAGTAAGATGGTCTCATAGATAGCTCATGAGTTTGGAATGGGAACAAACAGAAATGAAATATGAATACCAATATCTAAAACATACCTTGAAGGCCAACTCAAAGTTGAAAAACAGAAGCAAATAGCAATGTAGAGTATATATATATATATATATATTTTTTTTTTGGTACCGGGGATTGAACTCAGGGGCACTCGACCACTGAGCCACACCCCCAGCCCTCTTTTGTGTTCTATGTAGAGACAGGGTCTCACTGAGTTGCTTAGCACCTCACCGTTGCTGAGGCTGGCTTTGAACTTGTGATTCTCCTGTCTCAGCCTCCCTAAGTGCTGGGATTACAGGCTTGCACCACCATGCCTGGCTAAAATTAAATTTACTTTTTTTTTTTTTTTTGCAGTGCTGGGGATTGAACCCAGGGCCTTAGCACATGCTAGGCAAGCGCACTCCCACTGAGCCACATCCCCAAGGCAATGTAGAATATATTCTTAATAATTATGTTATGTGAATATGTAAATATATACAAGGAACTTCACTTTTTTGCATAGGTAGAAACAACCAATCGAATATACATTAATAGAAGAGTGAAGGAAGTCAAGTAGAGTAGAGGAAGGAGAAGAGGAGTGAGGAAAGGAGGGAAAAAGTGGAAGGAAAATGGGGGATCATGAACTGATATAGAATTTCATGCATGTATGATTTTGCCAGGATGCACTAAACCACTAGACATAAGTATAAAACTCTAATAAAAATAATACAGAATAATGGCCTTAAATTGTATTCAGTGTGAGAACCCAGGTTTTCATACCCAGCTTTCCCTCCTGACTCATATCTGAATAACAAATGTGAAACTATTCTGTTTGAAAAAAGTTGGTGGGCCTGAGTAGCCATGGGTAATCCTCTTCTGGTGAATTCTGGAGTGTGCCCACAGAATCTGAGAGCTCTGAGGGACATAATACAGACTAATGGGACAGGAGTAAAGTGCACAGAAAAGGAAGATGATAACAAGAACCAAAAATCTTCATGTCAGTTGCTCCTGAAATACAAATATGTCTGGAAAATCTTGACCTAGTAAATAGCACAAAAGTGAACTCAAGGTTAGATTGAGGAAGAAATGAATACCAGATGTTCCAATGAGAATCCAGAAAGCAACACACACTCTGAGGAGATCCTTGTAAATAGTTCCAAGATTTGGGCAATCAAAAGATATGCACCAACATGGTGTAGAACATGAGGTGAATATTACATTTTTGGCTCTTTTCCAATTTTTATGATCCTACTGGGTATGGATAACTTTTTATAGTTATATTTAATTTTGGTAGATGAGGCGAGAGAAAGAGAGGGATTAAAGACTAGATTTTGAGGATGAACAAGGCTGTCAATAATTGGTAGTAAAACTAGCTAGATATTCAGCAAAGATACAGGAAAGTTCAACACATTCTAAGAAAAGGATATAAGAGATATTTACACTTTTCTCAACCAAATAGAAGAATACAAATTCTTTTAATATGCCCAAACAACACTAATTAAAATAAACTATACATCTTTAGAAAAAGGATATGAGAGATATTTATAGTACTTTAGTCCTAATAACAGAGTACAGATACTTTTATTTGCCTAAAACACATAAATCATTATAATCATATCCCATTTTTCATCAGGCAAAATTAAAAATTTTAAAGAATTAAAATCATATTGCTTTTTTTTCCATCAAAGTGAATGCAAACTAGAACAAAGTAAGATTAAAAAAAAATCTCCAAAACTTGTAAAATAAGGATACTTGTAAACAATCTATGGGTCAAGAAAGTTTGAACAGAAACAAGTAGACACTGAGTCTAGTGAAAATACCGCTTTTGAAAATTTGTAGGATGCATCTAAAACATACATAGAGGGAAATTGATAGCATTAAAAACAGGCTGAAATCAGTAATTGTTGTTATTGCCTAAAGAATCTTGGTGGTGGATGGTGGTTGGGAAGCAAAATAAAATAAGCTCAAGCAAAATAATGGATTTAACAAAGATGAGGCCAGAGGTGAATTAAATTGAAACTAGAAGCAATGGAAGAAATAAAGGAGTCAAAGAGCTGGTTGTTTGAAATTCATAAATTTGTAGTAATATTGGCAAAGAAGGAAAGTGTAGATGACTTTTACATATCAAGTATTAAATGGGATATTAATTGCTATAGACCCTGAAGACATCAGTAGTGCAATAAGGAAATAGTTTTACCATGCTTTGGGTATAGGGCAAGTTTGTTCTTCAAGGGTTCATGTGTTTGAAGCTTGGTTCAGTGTGGTTGCAGGTGATGTGGAATCTTTAAGAGGCCAACCAAATAAAATATGATAGCATCATTGATTGTCATCTTTGGAAGGGGATCAGGTAGTTCTTTTTGGACCCCTATTAATTCCTGTAGAGCAAGTTATTATAAAAGAATGAGCTAGCCCCTGCACACTTTCTACCTTTAAATTTCCTTACATGATCTCTCTTTTGTGTGTCGAATGTTCTCCCACCATTGTGATACCATCTGCCACTGGGCCTTCCTAAGACAGCAAACACATGGGGCTGCTCCATCTAGGAATTTTAGCCTCCACAACTGTGACTAAATAAACGTCTATTCTTTTTTTAATTACCTTTATTTTATTTATTTTTATATGTTGTTGAGAATTGAACCCAATGCCTCACCCATGCTAGGCCAGCTCTCTACCACTGAGATACAATCCCAGCCCTAAAACTGTTTTCTTTATACAGTATCCAGCCTCAAGTATTTCATGAAAGTAACAGAAAATGGATTAGTACAACTGAACCACTTTGAACATATGAATTATTATTATGATTAACTAGAACAATTTTTCAAAAAGCATGAATTCTACCACAAGAATGTGAGCATTAGATCATCCAATGCCCATTAAGGATATTAAGTTCCTATTTGAAAATCTACAAAAAGACCATTGGGTATAAATGATATCCCTGGAGAATTCTAATACACCTCTAAAGAAGAGTCAGTACCAATTCTATGTGTTAATTTCCAGGAAACAAATAAGCATGAAACAATTCATATGTATTTTATGAAGCTGGTAATAGCAGATCATTAAATTGTAAAAGAAAGTGCCAAAATCAATGGAAGAAAACTCAAAATTGACAGGCGGACGTCCATGATGAACATGGACACCCAAATCCCTATATAATCCATTCAAAGCCTAGGAAGTCATGTGATTGTACGAATTGATGTAGAAAATTATATGACAAAATATCTATTGATAAAAACCCTTAGAAAAATAGAAATAGAGCATGTTAAAGGTTAAACTATATACCCAAAGCATATGTTTATGCTCTAACCTCACAACTCAGAATAAGATCTTTTTCTCAAAAATGGATTTATGATGAAATTACTGAAAATATGGTCATATGGGAGTAGGATGAGGTGTTGCTTCAATGAGACTTGTGTCTTTAAAAATATTTTTAGTGGTAGATGGATATAATAACTTTATTTTTTATGTGGTGTTGAAGATCAAACGCAGTGCCTCACATGTGCTAGGCAAGTGCTCTACCACTGAGCCACAACTGCAGCCCAGACATCTGTACCTTCATAAGAACAGCAATGCAGACTGTGGATTCAGTTACAATTTTGTCTTTATAAGAAAAGCAGTGCAAGCTCTTGGATTAGTTGAACTGACATCTCTATTAGGAGAGCAAGGAGGTCTGCTGGTTTAGTGGCACTTCACTTAAATGTTACAAAGAGAGCAAGGCAGGCTGCTGGTTCATTGGGGGTTTCTTCCTTATAAATCAGGGCAAGTGGCTGGTTCAGTGAGAATTGCCTCCCTATAATGAGAGCAGTGTGGGATGATCATTCATTGAGATTTGCAACCATAAAAGAAGAGTAAGTCTTCTTCATATGATTATCTTCTCTCCTGTTTGGTTAATTTTGTAGTGAAACATTGAAATTCCCATCCCTTTCTTTTTGGGTATGTTCTGTAGGCATTCTTTGTGGTTCCCATGAGTGTTCTGTTGTACATGAGAAAGGGAAACCATCCTGGTATGAACCTATAGCTGGATAACTTCAGTAACACACAGAATGCTGCTCCTGCACAAAGCATGTGTATGCATTATCTGAAGTGGCCTCTGAGGGCCTGTGTGCCTCAGCATGGTGAAATGGCTTTTTAGGCATCTCTTGGGCCAGCAAAGTACCTCATGATGAATTTTCAAAGAAATACTCTCTTCTGTCCCTGAAGCTTTTAGTGGGTTTGGTCTTGCCAATTCCTGAGATGCCCAGGCATCTTTCCTATAGTGGTTTTGCACAGTACTTAACGTATCTTTAGGGGTTGCAATCTATTCATAAAGCACACCTTCCTTAGCCATAGCTTTACATGCACTTTTTCTGGCCAAACAGCAACTTTTGAAAGATTTTTAGCTATGTATTGTGCTCCCAGTTCTCACCATAAACCAGGCAAAAGGCTTTTAGTAATGTCTATGCTGGGGATGGAATGCTGCGCTATCTTGAAATTTTCTCCACTAGATTAATTAATCCATCACTTTTAAACTAAGCCTCACACAGTCTCAGGATGTAGTCAAAATGTAGTCAGGTGCACGGAACAAATTTCTGTTTCAGTTAGCTTTTTTTTTGTCACTGTAACCAGCACCAACCCCCTGAAAAAAACAGCCTAGAGGATGAAAAGTATCAGGGCTAATGACTTCAGTGGTTTCAGTCCACAAGGCCAAGAACATTGCTCTGAGTTAAAGGTGAGGCAGTTCATCATGGAGCAAGAACCCAGCAGAGAAAAACTGCTCACCTCATGGCAGGAAGTAAGCAGAGACGGGGGAAGGGAAGAAACACCTTCCAGGGAAGAAACACCTTCCAGGCAAGACCTCAGTGAACCAAATACACTCACATTCTAGCTTCTTACAATTACCACCCCAGTTGGCCAATTGACACAATGAAGGGCTGATTAGGGTTTCAGTTCTCCAATCCAATTAGATCATTTTATATTTAAATATTCCCATATTAACACAAGAGCATGTGAGTGGAGGAACCTCAGTGCTTATCTATTTGGGACAGTGAGGCAGGAGGATAACACATTCAAGCACTGCCTGAACACATTAGCAAGATCTTTTCTCAAAATATAAAGGCTGGGGATGTAACTCAGTGGTAGAGCACTTGCCTAAATTTGCAAGGCCCTGGGTTCAATCACCAGTACATTCAAGAAAAAACGAATGGCACTTGAGGGAATTAGTTCCCTGCTACTACCCCTGCCATCATGTGAGGATATGGTGACCATGTTTTAATTCTGATTTTGCCAGTCAACACCGGGAGAAGTTACTTTCTGTTAATAAATTGGCAAGTTTTGAGGTATTTTGTTACAGCAGCATGAAGGGATCCATTCATCTGGGAACACCTCCATTTCTTGTCCCCATGGGAAAGATACTTTTCCTGGTTCTAGTGTGATTGTATTTCACATTTTGTCCTTTATAATTTTGAATATATCCACCCACTGTGCTTTGCATTTCAGGGTTTCTAATGAGAAATCTGATAAGGATCTTATGGGGAATTTAGGATGAATCTTTTCTCTCTCTAAACTCATAGGTATTAATACCATGTTCTACAATGCCTTAGGGAACAGAGCATTTTGTTACAGTATCACAATGTGAGTGAGGTGCTACCATCCTTTGGACACCGATTATTTGGAGTTGAAAGAAAAAGGATTTGGATAATTTGAGTATAGATATGTTGAGGTCTTTCAAACCCTCCAATTATTAGAGTTTTAGAC
This sequence comes from Geosciurus inauris, assembly GCA_004024805.1. Taxonomy (NCBI): domain Eukaryota; kingdom Metazoa; phylum Chordata; class Mammalia; order Rodentia; family Sciuridae; genus Geosciurus; species Geosciurus inauris. Next base: position 7,221 of record PVHX01006095.1, on the reverse strand, counting down.
TTAAATCAAAAGTCCAAGGAAGTATTGTCCAAATTTTAATTTTTAATCATAATCCACGAAAAATCTTCTGGGGTCCTTTCTCATTCTTATTCTGAAAGTGGAAAATGTTCTGGAGTTCTCAAAGGGAGATGACCAGTGGGGGTTATATCCAGGCATGACTGGACCACTTCTTGCTCCAACTCCACGAAGAGCCATTATGAAGGAATTTCAAATACCATGTATATAAAAGGGCAACTCAGACTCCCTGATAGCATGTTTGGTGTTTGGCAGTTGGTGGTTGTGGTCTTTGGCTATTTGTTCTTTGATTTGGGTGTTTTATTGTCTTGTCTTGTTTTGTTTTTTGATTTTGATTTATTGTTTTGGTTTGTTATTTTTTTTTAGCTAGCATCCTTAGTTGTTGTTCCTGCTTCAGCTGTGTAGTGAGAGTAGTGAGTCTAGTGTCCTGTTGCAAGGGCCCAGCTCCTGTGATGAGAAGGCCTTCATGGATCGTTATAAGATTGTGAGGGACATCAGGTATGGTGGCTATCCCAGGTGAAACTAGCCCACCATTTCCTCACTGGGGTGAAGGTGGTGGTGAAAGTCCTGAAAAAGGTGAAGGTTGACTATCAGGTCCTCTCTATGAAGGTGATGATGGACCTGGAGCATCCCAATATGATCCAGCTGTTCCAGGATATGGAAACCGGCAAACATATGTACATCATGATGGAGCATGCAGGTGGGGGACAGCTACTTGATTACATCCAGAATGGTGGCATGAAGGAGGAGGAGGCTCGGAGAATGTTCAGGCAGATCATGTTTGTGGTGGGCCACTGCCACAAGAAGGGCATCACACACCGAGACTTGGAGGTGGAGAACATCGCTGTGGATGGCAGAGGTAACATCAAACTGCTTGACTATGGCATAAGCATGAAGTTCAGGCCTGGGAAGAAAATAAGGGGGTTTTGGGGCACTCTCACGTACCTTGCCCCTGAAATCATCCAGTGAGAAGAATATGAGGTCCCTCTGGCAGATGTCTGGAGCCTAAGTGTTATTCTGCAATTCATGTCTGGGAGACACCCATTTATGAACAGCTTCTCTGGGGAGATGGAGGACCAGATCGTGGAGGCACGGTACCACATTCCTGATCACGTTCCCTCTCAAGCAAGAAGGCTTGGCTGAGGGAGGGTGAGGAGTATATAACCCATCATCTTAGCGAGCCACTCCCCAAATGCCTGATCCCACAATAATGACAGTCCTGTGGGACGTGGGTTATAATCCATACAAGACCTGGGTGTCTCTAGCCAATAGACAGTTTGATGATGCGATGGCTGTGTACTGATTGTCAAGAACCAGATAAGCCAGGGGCAAATCTGCAAGTACCAGGTGAAGCCTGGGCATCTGGGGGTTGGGCCTCATTCATGACCTAGGGATTTCCCTGGCCTTCCAAAGAAGTGTGCCAGCGAGCCAGTGCTCCACACCTTCCACTTGTCCCAAGAGCATCAGCTGCAGGAGGAAGCCTGGGAAGAAGGGTATCAGAAATTTCAGCCTGCCTCTCATTGATGACTGCTCCCTGCATGCAAGGACCCATGCTCCCAGGATTGCCTCCCTGCCTGACCTTGGGTGCCACATGGCCAACTCCAGGAAGATCCTGAGAAGGGGCATCACTGCAGCAGAAGACAACAATATCTCCTGAGGTCCCTCCAGTGGGCAGCCCCAGGATGACAGCAAAGGTTGGAAGAGGAGAAGGAGAAGAGGAGGAGGAGGAGGAGCCCTGCCTGCTCTCAGCACCTGTGTTGCTGTGTGCCCTGTGTCAGCGGACATGTGGCTCCCATCCCAGGAGGACCAAAACCACCTAGATTCAAAAACAGTGTGGTTCCAATGTAAATTCAGAGTGGAAACAGACAAAACAAATAGACAGCCAGCCAGAGGACCCTGTGCTCTGTGGATTCTGCCATCACGGTGTGGACATCAGTCACAGGGACTCGAAATAGCTTCAGGAGGAAGGCATGCACACTGGCTCAGGTTTCTCTGCATGAGTTCCAGCCAGGAGCACCTCTGGATCCACCTGGACATCAGGACTCTCCTCTGCCCCCACCTGTGAGAGACATCAAAGACTGTTTTTCCTGGGACACTTCACCCTGCGCTGGTCTTCTCTGTCCTTTCTCCCATGTTTCTGGGATGGCAGTGATGTTTTTTAAAAAAATTGTTTTCTTGCTTTTGCATAATAAAATTGACGTTCAAAGATAAAAACAAAAACATTTAAAAGACTGGTTAAAAAAGAAATGGTGGACCTCTCAGGGTGAGGGCCATTCTCTGCAAGACATGGACCACTGTCCCTCCCTCTTCTATTCAGGGTAGGTACTCTTTCACTTGAGGTACTCACTTGAGCCAGTGTAGATAAGAACTCCCTTGCCTTAGCCAATGTACATGGGAACTTGATTGCTTTTCGCCAGTGTAGATGAGCACTCACTTAGTATGACCTAGTGTAAGCAGAGATTTGCTCTCCTTGACCAGGTATGGGTGGAGACAGTACAGACATGACTACACTTGAGCCAGTATAGACAAAACTCTCTTTGAACTGGTTACCTTGGCCAGAAAGAATCCTTCTTCCAGTCTTCAGGCCCTGTCCTCGAGGTGTGTGTTGAGAGTGGGTGGCGGATGTTGCAGGAGTCACATCTGAGAAGGCATTGGAGGCCCTTGTGTGTTTTAAACTATCTCCATAATACCATGTTCAGGGAAGGGGAGTGGTAGGCTAGTGGGCAGGGGTGGGCCAACATGCAGCAGAGGCTGGGTAATTCACCACCTGCCATGCAACCTCAACCTCACAAACCACCTCATGGTCACAGCCAAAGGAGGTGGAGAAGAGAGTATATAAAGTTTTGAGAGTAGAAATATCCACCTGTCTTGTGGATGCTATCTATATAAAGCAAATTTTAAGCCAATGTGCAATTGCCCTGTGGCTTCTATTGAAGCTAAATTTTGTAAAGCAAAGAGTACACAAATGAAGAATAAAACGATTAGGTCAGCCAGCATAGGAGGTTTCAGGCACTTTCCATCCCTGACATCTGTGCAAAGATGGACACCCAGAGCTGTTCTGGCAGCTTCCTCCTGATCTTCCACGTAGGGGTACCTATGTGAATACCTTTTAAAAAGTGTGTGTCGCATGTTTCATTCTAACAGTTTGCTCTTTTTTCTTAAAGCCCCAATTGTGAAATGATGAGATGCTTGGAAGTTTTTTAAAGAGAAATTCTTTGCATGATTTCCTTAAAAAAAAAAAAAACAATCCCAAGGCTGAGACACTTCCCAACCTGAGGCAGGGGCACACTATGTGCAACCAGGAAACGGACAATTTCTGATCCAACCTTGCTGTAGGAAGAGAATTGTGCCAATTGCTGCCTGAAAAGATACAAAGTACTGAAGGTTCTTGGAGGCAGGAGGGGCATAATGAAGGTCATAGAGAATGCCCAAGGAGTTAGCCCAGGGCCAGCTAGACAATTGTGTGTCTAGAGGAGGACAGACACAGAGATGTGCAGAAATCCTGGACCTGTGCAGGGAGGCAATATAGAGAAGCTGAATTTTCCTCTAGGCCTGCTGCTGGGCCAAGCTGGGACAAGTTAGGCAGGTGTGTTCCCTGTAGCTCCCAGAAACAAGTGCTAGCCTTCCTCCTGTGGGCAATGTAACCCCTAGATAAGAAGGGAGGGCTGTTTCACTTTTCCCTCTGTAGTAATAAATTTGGACCCTTTGATCATCAGTCAAATTCTAAAGTGTGAAGTAGGACAGGGACTCTAGATTAATCATCTTTGGTTCCGTATGGATACCAGATCCGAAATCAGAACTGATAGTTTCAGCATGAAGGTTGAGACAGGGTCAGTCATGGCTGCATCAGGAAGTCTTATTATGATCTTTCCTCCGTTATGAAGTAAGGGCATGGGCGAGGGAACCAGCACAGCTACATGCCATTTCTAAGTGCCCTTAACCTCTCTTGGATGGCCCTTTCTTTCTGTATGAAAAATGAAAGAGGATTCAGTTTTATTTTAAACCATTTCCTGAATGCTTAGTCTCTCCCAGTGCTAGGAGAAACAAGAAATGATTCCCATCCTTAAAGAAGTTGCCATTGGTAGATTTAATCCATTTCTGACCACCCATGGCACATTGGTCTCTTCCTTTGGATAAGCACATTTGAGAACATAGGTAATAATGTTAAACAAAGTAAGGGTGGGAGGGTGACGGTTTGGGAAAAAGTATTCAATAGAGCTTTGATGCTTTTGGCCAGGAGTTAAATCTGAGATCTAACTAGTGTTTTCATTGCTCATTGAAGTGAGAGGCTATGTTTGCTTCCTAAAACCAATGAGATGTCAGTAAGGACTTCAAACACTTTTAATTTCATCCTGTGTCTCTGCAAGAATTAAGTGAATTTCAAAGACTAATATGCTTTTTAACATTTGAAGTTCACTTGAACATGGTGATTCTAGTTTTGCTCTTTGCTGTCCCCTCTCACTCCTCCTCCGCCTTTTCCTCTCTCTACGAAAGTTCTGTTACCTCTTTGACTATGTTGAGCCTTCTATTCAGGAAGCACTACTTGGTTATACAAGTTTTCCTTAAGGCAATTAAGAAAGAGTTTGGTATCTCCTGTTACAGAATTTGAAGAGGTATACTGTGGCTGGGCATGTTGACTCGTGCCTGTAATCCTAAACAATTTGGAAGTCCATGGCACAAGGATCCCGTGTTCAAGGGCACCCTCAGCAACAAAGTGACACCTTGTCTCAGAATAAAATTAAGGAATCATAAAAACAAAAGGAAAGGTGGGGGATGGGAATGTGTTATGTCTGTTATGCTCGGTGTGACAGTTTATTCAGGACTAACCAAACCAGGCAATGAGATTAGGAAAAAGACAAGTAGATACAAAAGTAGAGAAAAAGTTGAGGCTTGGTGGTTCACCCTGCCTTTGGTAGAGGAAGACTGAGTATCTGAACATGTCTATGTATCTACGTAGATAGATAGATATAATTGGTAGTATCAGTGGTCAACTAGTAGTGATTTATTAGGAAGGAAAAGTGTCTGATTTTATAATACCTATCTTGGTTTCAAAAGAAAGAAAAAGCCTTCTACAAATTTAAAATTTTGATGAACTTAGAATACTGAGAAATTTTTTTCCTAATTTTGACGGCGTCAATTGATTCACATCCTGGGGTTTCTCTTCAGTTTGAACCTAAAAACAAAAAAGAGAAAAAAATTTTATTTCAATTCATAACTATCAGTTTATCTTTATTTGAAACATATTGCTAAATATTTTTAGTAATAATTTCTAAAATTAAAAGTTTTATTTTTGTTGTAGCAAGTCTTTCATATAGCAAAAGGGATGACGAAATGGAAATTTGGGGATCATTCTTTGGTTAAGTCATTTAAATATTATGAAACCATTATAGATAGTATAAAATTTAAGTTAACACTATAAGTCTATGGCCAAAAATGAATAGCAAGTATCATTAAGTCAGATATAACTGATTTAAATTGAGGACTATGATAGATCTTGTTCTTGACTTTCACATGATTTACTCATATTCACTTATTAACTTCACTGTGTTACTCTCTTTAACATAAGGTATAATTTAAAATAACATTTACATTTGTGGTCAAACTGATGTTACATAGAGAGTATCATCTTCCTAAATTAAATTCTTTCCTAAAATCATCATTGCACTATTTCTTTATATTTTCTTTCACCTATTTATTTTGTGTTCTAGCATACAATAATATAGTATTTAATTGTCAGTCATCAATTTTGTTCTGGATCACCTATGTGTTTATAGACCACTTTCCATTATACTTGCATTAATGAAGATGTAATAGTTCTTGTTAGCTGATGTTCTTTGCCTTTTCAACTTCTCTGTATTGGCTGCCTCTGACATGTCTGTTCCACACAGAAATTGTGATCAAGGATAATGCTGGACTTCCCTAGCAGTTGACTATTTGGGAAACTATTTGGGAAATTCTCTCTACAGTTATCTCAATAGGATGCCCCAAAACTACTTCAAATAAGTATTCTGTAAATCAATTTTATTCTTATTACTGACTACACAAGTTAATTCTTTTTGTGTCACGTTTTAATGTCAGAGGTTGGAAATGTTCCTTCAAGTTGGTAGTCACAATTAGTCAAATTTATATGAAATTTAGAAAGAAACAAATTTTTAATAAGATGCCATTATTTCTGGATAGCTGCCATTCTGACTGGGGTGAGATGAAATCTGAGAGTAGTTTTGATTTGCATTTCTCTAATGGCTAGAGATGTTGAACATTTCTTCATATATATATTTATTGATTGTATATCTTCTTCTGAGAGGTTTCTATTCAGCTCCTTAGCCCATTTATTGATTGGGTTGTTTGCTTTTTTGGTGTTAAGTTTTTTGAGTTCTTTATATATCCTGGAGATCAGTGCTCTATCTGATGTGCATGTGGCAAAAATTTGCTCCCAGAATGTAGGCTCTCTGTTCACCTCATTGATAGTTTCTTTTGCTGAGAAGAAGCTTTTTAGTTTAAGTCCATCCCATTTATTGATTCTTGCTTCTATATCTTGTGCTATAGGAGCCCTGTTAAGGAATTCGGGGCCTAATCCCATGTGATGAAGATTTGGACCTACTTTCTCCTCAATCAGACGCAGGGTCTCTGGTCTAATTCCTAGGTCTTTGATCCACTTTGAGTTGAGTTTTGTGCATGGTGAGAGATAGGGGTTTAGTTTCATTTTACTGCATATGGATTTCCAGTTTTCCCAGCATCATTTGTTGAAAAGGCTATCTTTTCTCCAATGTATGTTTTTGGCACCTTTGTCAGTATGAGATAGCTGTATTTATGTGCATTACTCTCTGTGTCTTCTATTCTGTACCATTGGTCTACATGTCTAAAATACCAGCAACAATAAGTGCTGGTGAGGATGTGGTGAAAAAGGTACACTCAAACATTGCTGGTGGGATTGCAAACTGGTGCAACCAATCTGGAAAGCAGTATGGAGATTTCTTAAAAAACTTGGAATGGAACCATCATTTGACCCAGCTATCCCACTCCTTGGCCTATACCCTAAAGACTTAAAAACAGCACACCACAGTAAAGCAGCCACTTCAATGTTTATAGCAGCACAATTCACAATTGCAAAACTGTGGAAGCAACCCAGATGCCCTTCAATAGATGAATGGATAAAGAAACTGTGGTACATATACACAATGGAATATTATTCAGCAATAAAAGAGA
>PVHX01006094.1:0-104565 GCA_004024805.1 Geosciurus inauris | reverse complement strand
ACCCTAAAGACTTAAAAACAGCACACTACAGTAAAGCAGCCACTTCAATGTTTATAGCAGCACAATTCACAATTGCAAAACTGTGGAAGCAACCCAGATGTCCTTCAATAGATGAATGGATAAAGAAACTGTGGCACATATACACAATGGAATATTATTCAGCAATAAAAGAGAATAAAATTATGGCATTTGCAGGCAACTGGATGGAACTGGAAAGCATTATGCTAAGTGAAGTAAGCCAATCCCAAAAAACCAAATGCCGAATGGTCTCTCTGATTAGTGGATGCTGATGAATAAGGGAGGTGGGAATGGGAAACATAAGAGAAATAGAGAAACACTAGACACAACATGGGGGAGGTGGGGGTAGGGAAGGGGAATGGGTATAGTAAAGATGGTTGATAAAAAATATATATAAATATATATATATATATATATACTGTTCATTGAAAGTGCATATAAAGGTGTTTAAAGTGAAGAATGTAATCTGCTTATAATTTTGTGCAAAGTTAGAAAAATTATGATTGTAACAATTTTTTTTCTATTTGCCTCAACAAATGTTTTCAGTGAACAGTGTGTACAGCTTCTGAAAATTTGTTTTTTTCTGTGATGTTTGATAACATGTATTAAAATGCAACTTTTGAGAAAAATAAAAAAGTAAAAAAATAAATTAAAAAAAATAGGATTTCAAAAAAAAAAATAATTCTTTATAGATTTGGGCTACTAACCCCCTACCAGATATGTGATTTGCAAATATAATCTCCCATTCTGTAGGTAATTTTTTCTGTTGATTGTTTCCTTTGTTGTGAAGAAGCTATTTCATTTAAAGTAGCCCCTTTTATTTTTGTTTTTGTAGCCTCAGCTTTCAGTGTACATCACTGCCAAGGCCAATGTCAAAGAGCTTTTTCCTACATTCTTTTCTAAGAGTTCTGTGGTTCATTTAGAATTTATCCATGTATGTCGTAAAACAAGAGTGTAAGTTCATCCATTTTTTAAATTCAATTTAATTCTTCTGCATGTGAAAACTCAGTTTTTCCAGCACCATCTATGAAAAGACAATCCATTTCCCATTGTGTGCTCTCAGTACCCTTATCAAAAACTAGTTGACTCTACATGCTTGGATTTCTACACTCTCTGTTGTGTTCCACTGGTCTATATTTTTGTTTTTATGCCAGTACTAAACTTTTAATGACTATAGCTCTGTAATATAATTTTAAATCAATAAGTGGGATGCCTCCAAATTTATTTTTCCTCTTAGTAGTTGCTGTGACCATTTGGATTTGCTTGTTTTAGTTGCATAAGGATTATAGATTGTTCTTTATATTTCCATTTTTAAAATATAATGTAATTTTGAAAGAGACTGCATTAAATTAGCAGATTCCTTTGGGTGGTATGTACCAATTTTTCTAATGAGTATCTTTCCATTTGTGTCTTCTTCGTTTTCTTTCATCAATGTTTCATAGCTTCAAATCTTTCATCTTTTTAATTAAATTTATTCCTAAGTAAGAATACTTAGGTATGCTGTCATAAATGAGATGTCTTTCTTTATTTCTTTCTTAGCTAAATCATTACTTATGTATAGAAGTGCAACTAAATTGTGTATACTCATTTTGTATCCCATAACTTTGCTAAATTCATTCATTAATTTTAAGAGTGTTTTGTATGTAGGATAGTATCATCTGAAAATAAAGATAATTTTAATTCTTCCTTTCTGACTTAGATATATTTTGTTTTTCATGTCTGGTTGCTCTTACTAGTACTTCCAGTACTATGTTTGAACAGAAGTGGTTAAGAGTCGGCACCCCTGTCTCCTATCAGATCTCAGTGGAAAAGCTTTCTGTGTTTCCCCTCTGATCATGATGTTAGCTGTAAGTTTTTCATAAATGGCCTTCATTATATAAGTTGAGAAACTTTCCATCTATACCTAAACTATTAGCAGGTTTTATCAATAAAGGATGCTGAACTTTGTCAAATGCTTTTCTATGTTGATTGAGATGATCACGTGATATTTTATCTTTCATTCTAGGAATGTGCATCACATTGATATGCTTTGAGTATATTAAACCAACCTTGAATGTTAGGGACAAATTTCACTTGGTCATAATATATAATCTTTCTGATGTGTTGCTGAATTGGGTTTGCTAAAATTTTATTGAGGATTTCTGCATAAATATTCAGAGACAATAGCCTATGATCTTCTTATGTAGTATCTCTGGCTTAAATAGTGAGGTGACACTGACATCATAAAATATGTTTAGAAGTATTTCCTCCAGCTCTAAGTTTTGAAAGAATTTTAAAAATATTGGTAATAGTTCTTTGATTGTTTGATAAAACTTAGCCGTGAAACCATCTGGTCTTGGGCTTTTCTTTGTTAAAAAGGTTGTAGTTACTTATTAAATCCCTTTATAATTGGTTTGTCAAAACTTTCTATCCCTGATTCAATCTCGGTAGGTTATATTTTTCTAGGAATTTATATATTTCCTCTAGGTTATACAATTTGTTGGCATATAATTGTTCATAATAATCCCTTATAATCCTTTTCCTGAGGCATCTGTTGAAATGTCCCCACTTTCACTTCTGATTTTATTTAGTCTTCTTCATCTATTTTTTCTTGGTTAGTTTAGCTAGGGGCTTTTTAAATTTTGTTTATTTTTTCAAAGCAGCAACTCTTTGTTTTATTGATTTTTTTTCCTGTGGTTTTTCTGTTCTGCAATTTATTTTTGTTTTAATCTTTATTATTTCCTTCCTATTGCTAAGTTTAGTTTGTTCTTTTTCTGCTTCCATAAGGTATATCAGGCTATTTATTTGAAATATTTCTTCTTTTTTAATGTAAGCGTCTACCGCAATAAATTCTATTACTGTTATTACACCCATAGGTTTCAGCAAGTTGCACTATCATTGTCATTTATCTCAAAGGTTTTTTTTTAGTTTTTCTTTTGATTTCTTCTTTGACCCATTGATTGTTCAGGAGCATGCTATTTATTTCCCACATGCCTGTGAATATTCTAAGATTCATCTTGTTATTGATTTCTAGTTTCATAGAATTGTGATTGGAAATAGTACTAGATACAATTTCAATCTTTTTGGATTTGTTAAGATTTATTTTGTGGTCTTAGGTATGGTGTGATGGTCAATCTGAATTGTCAACTTGACTGGATTAAGAGGTGCCTAAGATTAAGAGGCTTCCAGGTGTCTCAATGAGGGTGTTTCTAGGAATGGCTGACATTGCTATCTGTTTTTTTATACAGTGGGACATGCAACTGAAGCAGAGACCCACACTAAGTGTGGGCAGCACAGTCAATAGGATATTTGGATGGAAGAACATGAAAGCAGCAGCAAACATAAGCCTGATTCTTCTTGAATGGGTTCTTGATGCTGCTGTGATGACTGGGGACATCAGACTTCAGCTCCTTCATTATTCCAAAGTGGACCCTGCCTAGTAACTTTTCAGAGAATTTCCAGGCCTTCAGTCTCAGACTGTAGCTGCATCATTGATCCCTCTGGTTTTGAGTCCCTCTGGGACTGAGCAGCTTGTTCCTCCAGCTCTCTAGCCTACAGCCAGCCATTTTGGGACTATCCAGCTCTGGCTGTGTAAACCAATCTAGTAAATCCCTTTTTACAAAAAAAAAAAAAGAAAACTATCTATCCATCCATCCATCCATCCATCGTCTGTGTTGGTTCTGTTCCTCTAGAGAACCCTAATACATATGGTCTATTCTGGAGATTGTTCTATATGCACTAGAGGAGAATGTATGTTCTAGTCCTGTTGGATGCAAAGTTCTATCCATTGTTAAAATTGAGTATTTGAGTCCCCTACTATTATTATATTGCTATCTGTTTTTCCATCATGTCCACTAATATTTGCTGTATATATTTATGCATTCCAATGCTGCATGCCTAAATATTAACAGTTGTTGGGTCCTCTTAAAGAGTTGACCCTTTTATTATTAAATAATAACTTCTTTGTCTCTTGTAATAGTTTTGACTTAAAGACCATTCTGTTTGATACAGGTAGAGCCACCCCTGCTCTCTTTTGATTACTATTTTTGTGGAATACTTTCTTCCATCCTTTCATTTTCAGCTTGTGTATCTTTAAAGCTAATATGGGGTTATTGAGTTTAATCCATTTATGCTCGAGTTTATTATTGATAGGTGAAGACTTATTCCTGACACTTTGTGAATTGTTTTCTGGTTGTTTTGTAGTTCTTTTATACTTTTCTTTCTCTCTTGTTTTCTACTTTAGTGAGTTGGTCATTTTCTACAGTGATAAGCTCTATTCCTTTCTTGTTTGTGTATTTGCTATAGTTGTGTGTATGTGTGTGTGTGTGTTGCAATGGCAATAGAGCCTCAGAGATAGAAAGATATGGTAGCCACTAGCCTCAGAACAAGATGCATTCTAGCATGGCTCTGATTTCAAGACAGTATAGTACTGTAGCAGCTTGGGCCCCTGGGGGTTGGGGTGGGGCATTGTGAGCTCCTTCTCTGGAAAAGGGCAGTGTGTGAACTTCAGGTAGTTCCCTAAGCTAAGCTTAGGGTCTATGAGGATCACAGGCTTTTCTAGCAGTACAGAATTCAGTTGTTAACAGTGGTGCTGAGGGGGCTGGGTTGTGGCTCAGTGGTAGATCACTTGCCTACTCTGTGTGAGGCACTGGGTTCAATCCTCAGCACCACATAAAAATAAATAAATAAAATAAAGGTATTGTGTCCATCTACAACTAAAAAAATGAAAAAAAAAAAAAAAAACAGTGGTGCAGAGGCTGCTGGGGCCTTCTTGCTTAACTTTTTCTCTATAAGGTGAAGTACGTCCTGGTTCTAAGCTGATCCTGACTAGAGGTATGGGGTGGCAGAGAGAAAGTGCTTCCTTTCCCTCTGTTTCTGCGCTCCTCAAAGATTCTACCACCCATTTACTGTACTTTAGCATTCTCCTTCCATCACTATGGAAAAAATAGATTGTATTCATTGTTTTGGCCCTTTCTTCTATGAGAAAAGCATTAAGCAACCTCTAGTCAGCCACTTTGCTAACATCACTCTTCTCTAACTCTTAATATGGTTTTAATGGACTTAAAGATCAATAATATCAAACAGCAAATGAATATACCTTGGTAAATTACAAGCTATAAACCAAAAAGGACAGGAACTTTGGCAACCAGGGACCAGGCATTTTCTCTCCTTATAAATATCAAACATACTGACTAATGGAAGAGGTTTCTGGTCCGATATTTTATTTAAATCTTCTAATTACTATTATTATCTTTAAATAGCATAATCACTTGATTATCATTGGGGCTCTCAGGTAAATTATACTGATTTATCAGTTCTGAAAAGGATCTACTATCATAATAGAAGAAAAAACAATGAAGAGATATTAAAAATTTATGACAATCCCAATAATGAACCATGATGATGAAAAAACAAAGCCATCATTAATTAAAAATAAGTATAATTAACTATGCTAAAGAATAATCTTTCCATTCTTTCTACAGAAAATATTACAAAATTGATGTCAATAAAAGATGCTCAAAAAAGTAGAAAAAAGGAATGGTATAGGAATGTTAACAAAAAATCAATAAAAAATAAATTTTATAATAAATCAGTACCTAGAATTTGTTTTGCTTTCAATATCCATTTGCATTTTTAAACTCAGTTTCTTATATTTACTCATTGAAATAAATACCAGCTCTAATACCTACATTTTTGTATCTTATATTCTTATCTCAAAATAGGATCCCAAAATTATCTAAAGTTCCAGTCTCCAATATGGATCTCTGCCCTTATAATTATCTCAAATTTTGTTTGCAGAATTTTTCACATTGTTATTACAAATTTGACCTCAAATTGTTATACAGTCATATAAATCTCTCAAGATGTTTGGAGTATGTTTTCAATTTATCTTCTTGGAGAATCTGTCTCAAAACAGCCTGCCTGCTCCAGTTTGCAAGGGTCAACTAGCTCTGGTACAGAACTATCATCCTCAAAACTCCCTTACTCACATCCCAGGTACCTCGCTGCTCTGCAGTAAAGATCCTGTTTCTGGGATCCCACATTTCTTTCTTTTACTGTGTAATACCTCAGTTTCTAAAGAATATCCTCTCATACTCTTGAGATAAGGTGTCTGGTGGGTAAGAATATTTGAAATCGTGCATATTTTCAACCATCTTTATTCTACCTTCACACTTGATTGATAGTTTGGATGTGTGTAGAAATCCAGGTTGGATCATTTTCCTTTGTCCAGAAATCCTCCAGATGGATCTCAGAAGCAAAGCACCTGTTACATGCTATGTTCTATTTTCCTTCTCTTCCTTCCCTTCACATTGTATCTTACTCTGTTTTTCCTTTTCCTGTTTTTGTAATTTTTGCTTGGTTACCACAGCATTTCCTATCTTTGTATACTCAATCTGTATAGTTTTTCAGGTCTTTTGTTCCTTTGAGATAGTTCAGATAAATTCTCTGAACTTAGCATATGCCCTGCCATTGCCAATACCTGTTCGTATGCTCCTCAGAGCATAAACTCAAGAGTGGACCATTTTGTTTGGGGCAGACTGGTCAGCAACAGCTGTTCGTTGGGTTTTGGGTAGGTGGAGTTTTGACTGCATTTAAAAATCCAGCATCAGTGTCAGCTGGATCTTCCCCTTAGTTAGAGGCACACTGGATCTTCCCCTCAGTTCAGTAAAGCCACAAGACAATTTGCTTCAGGCCTTCACTACCCTCATTTCAGGCTTTCTAAGGACCATATAGCTCCATTCCTCAAGGATGAGAAAATAGGAAAACGTACAAAAGAGGTCCTCAGTTACTCATCTACAGCAAGGGGGAAGGACTTCGCCTGGGGGTTCTGGGGCTCTTCCCCTATCTGTTGGCTCCCTGATACATGTAGAAATGTGTCTTACTTTCTCTTTTGTTTTCTATTCCGCTAAATCTCCTTATTTGCTAAAAACAGATTGGCTTTAATGATTTCAATTTTTCTGGCTCCCTTTCTATCTTTCTTTTCAGTCTAAGAGAAACAGTGAAAATCAGTTCTCCGGGGTTTCCCACATCTTTCCTTTGTCATATATCCTTTTAATCTTCTCTCCTGGCTGGGTGACAGCAATAATAAGATATTTTAAGTTTTCATTCACTTCACTTTGCCTAAATATTAGAGTGAGGTGGAATCTTCTATCATTCCCTGGTCTGTCCTTTCAAAGTTTAAAAATCAGGGCGCATTGTTGTATATGATTCTTACTGATTAAAAAATTTTTTTGTTCTTTTTGAACTTTATTCTATTATCTCAGTGTGGGTATACTCAATGGTATTTTAAAGATTAATTTTTAATATTTCCTTCCTGGAAATTTTGTTGTTTGTTATTTTTGTTTTCTGTGGGGATTTTCTTGTTGTTGTTGATGATAATGTTGTTGTTCAGCTTCTTTGTATACAAAATAAGAGTCTAGTAGTATATACTTAGCAAAGATGTGAAGATCCAACAAAGTATGTCTTGTAAGGCATTCTGTGAGTCCAAAAACTACACAATAGGCTAGAGACTGTGTATCTCTAGACCAAATCACTCAATAAAAGGAGCTCAAAAATTATAGGTACTATCATTTAGCAACAATCATAATAATAACTGATTCAGATAAGAATCATCAATGGATGTTTAAACTAGTGAGATAAAAATCAGATAAAATACAGAATATTTACACATTCTCAAAATATCTCTGCACAAGGCATTTGTACACTTACAAAGGTAATGTAGTAACTTTGTTATGAAGGAGTCCAGCAGACATCATCTCACCAAGATGAGCAAGTCGTGGAGCAAAGCAGCACAAAGCCTTCCTGACATACTGCACTTTAAAAAATACATTGCTTCTGTGGTATTCCTACCAAAAATGGATAGCCTGAATGAAATCATGAGGAAACATCAAACAAATCCAACTCAAAGAACATTTAGAAAATTAACTGGTCTCTACCCTTCAAAAATGTCAGGATCACAAGAGAAAGACTAGGGAAATGTTCCTGATTAAAAGGAACTGGAGGACTTTTTTTTAAGTGAAACAAGTCAGCCACAGAAAACAAATACCACATGTTCTCACTCATATATGGAAGCTAAAATGTTAATCTCAAAGAAGTAGAGAATAGAATAGTGGTTATCAGAACCTAGGAAGGACGGCCGGAGGGAAGGATGGAGAGAGAATGGTTAATGGGAACAGTTAGGAGAAATAACTTCTAATGTTCAATAGTACAGTAGAGAAAACATGGTTGACTATTATTTATTGTGTATTTCAAAACAGCCAGTCAAAAGGATTTTGAATGTTCCCAACTCCAAGAAATGATAAATATCTGAGGTGATACATATGCCAATTGCTCTAATATCACTGTACGTTGTATACATGTACTGAAATGTCACACTGTACCCCATAAATGTGTACACTTACTATTTATCAATTAAAAATAAAAAAATTTGTAAAAATAATATAAGTGACTAAAGATACATAACAATTAAATGCAATGCATGATTCCAAATTTAGTCTTGGACCACAGAATCTGTTTGTTTTGCCTTATTTATTTATTTATTTATTGTTTACTGTAATGAACATTTTTGAAGTAATTGGAATAAGTCTATCCATTGTATTACTGTTAATTTGATAATTTTGACCTTGTATAATGTATATGTAAGATATATAAAATATTGTCCATGTGTTTAGGAATATACACTGAAATATGTATCAGTAAAGGAGCATTATGTTTATAACTTATTAAAATATTTCATTAAAATGTACATATGTATGTGCATATACCGAGAAACACAAATAGATGAATTGGAAGCAAATTTAGTAAAATGTTAACAATTACAGAATCTGGGTGAAGAGTATGGAATTCTTTATGCTTACAGTTTTTGTACTTAAAACTTTTTCTAAGTTTGAAATCATTTCAAAAGGAAAAATGTAAAATGTCAATATCAAAGCATGAGCTCTTAAGGTCTATTTTCAAGGTGGTAATGAGAAAAGCTGTGGCGTGGGATTTGCAACCCAACTTTGGCAGTAATTAGGCTCTTTTTTTAAAATTTTTTTTTAGTTTTAGATGGACACAATATTTTTGTTTATTTATGTGGTGCTAAGGATCGAACCCAGTGCCCCAAACATGAGAGGCAAGCGCTCTACCACTGAGCCACAATCCCAGCCCAGTAACTAGGCTCTTTGTGATCTTGAAAATATTTCCTTGCTTCTCTGAAAACCTCAGCTTCTTCTCCTGAACGATGGAGATAACAGTAACAACTTCTAAGGGCTCTTGGGTGTTTTTATTTGTGTACATTAATTATATATAATTGTGGGTTTCATTATGGTATGTTCAGATGTACACAAAAACACAATTTTACTCTCTAATAGCTCTCACACATATACCCATCTCCCTCCCCCTGATTCCCTTCCTCTATTCTAATGGTCTCCCTTCTACTTTCATGACATCTTTTTTTCCCTGTTTTTAGTTTTAGCTTCCAAACACAAGAGAAAACATGCAATACTTTTCTCTCTGATTCTGACCTATTTCACTCAAAATTATGGTCTCTAGTTCCATCTATTTTCCTGCAAATGACATAATTTCATTCTACTTAATGGCTAAATAAAACTCCATTGTGCATATATACCACTATTTCTTTATCCATTCATCTGTGGGAGACACCTATGCTGATTCCATAACTTGGCTATTGCGAACTGTGCTTTGATAAACATAGGTATGCCTGAATCTCTATAGTATGCTGATTTTAACTCTTGGAGAAATATCAAGGAATGATATGGCTGAGCCATGGAAATTCTACTCTAAAAGCTCTAGAAAGAATTGAATGAGAGAGCACATTCAAAGCACTGAGACCAACACCTGACTCTGAGAAGTGCTCCCATATTTGTTCTGTGAATGAATGGCACCCTCTGCAAAGACAAGGGAGCCAAGGCAGAGAGGCATTTCCCCACCCAGTAAGCACTTATTTCCAGCATTCTTTTCTAGTTTCAGAACACTTCTAATGTTTAAGAAATGCAGAGAAAGTGATGTAAAGCATAGAGAATAGTGATGTAAAGAATAGAGAATTTAAGAAATGCAGAGAAAGTGATGTAAAGCACAGGAGGAAACAGAGATGTAACAAGACCTGATCCTACAACCCAGCATTGTTTTCATAAACTAACTTTCACAGAAGACAGCACAAAATTGTGGGGAAAGATTGTAAGCCAAGTCCCCTTTTCCCCCTACTCCCCATCTCAGCATTTTAAAAACTTTAAAACTAATTTATCCTTTGATATTCCTACCACATCTCTGTATTTTCTCCAAGCAATGAATATCAACTTATCTGTTTTAATTTTAACTGAAGACTTAGTTAAAAAACAAATCCTCCAAAATCCTACTGATAGGATTTAATGCTCAGACATTTTCCTCCAAGTACAAATATGTACATATTTAAAAAAAAGAAAATGCACTCCATCCAGATTCTCTCACATACTCAAAACTATATGGAACCCAAAACTTTAAGGTATCTTGTCCAGAAATTTCAACTGGTCTACATGTTATTGTCTCAGAGTCATAATTATGTTTATGCCTTTTGAACAAGCTGATGAAAAGAAACATTTGCTTAAGGTTCCCATCAATGAATGCAGAGCTTAGACTAGTCTTTAGTTTATACAAACGTTATGCTTATTAATTCAGAATATTCATTCAGTTATTGAAACATGATGACAAAACTATACAGTGAAAGACTGATTCCCTATTATACATATTAGCTTTGTGCAAAAATCCTTTGGCTTGGGAATAACTGTCCAAGTCTCAGAATTCATATACTTCTTTGAAATTTTTAAACTGTGATTTAGGTATCAAAACTATAACATCAGTGCTCTGAATACACAGATAGATTATAAATTATCAAAATAAGTCCATCTGACTAAGAACTCTCCAGCTGGATTTCAGCTTAAGAAATTCTAAAACTGCCTATGTGTAGCCTAGCCCATGCCAACATCCACAGCATCCTTTTTAATTAAAAGCCAGTGATATGACTCATGCCACCTGTTTCATTGATCCTGCTAGATCCCCATTTTGGTCAGAGTTCTCTTTTGAGGATTAAAACTTTTATGAAAACAAATAGCAAATATTTATTCAAATTGATTACTATTATTTCATATCCTAAAAACTACATTTCCTACTATAACATTACATTTATCTATGTGAATTTTAACAAGCCAAGGATTATTCAAGGTAACAATCACAGTGGTAAGGAGGGCCAGCAGCTAAAGTAATTATTATATATGTTCCATATTACATATGCTTTCACATATATAAAAAATGTCCTTAATAAAATTTGTTATTGACCCAGAAGAGGAGATTTTTAAAAATCTGCTTACTTAGACATGTTTCAATGGAAAATGTATGTCCCAATAAGTATATCTGGTTGAACAAAATATAACAAATGCAGGAAGAAAGGAATGGTAAGGGGTAGGGAGAGGAAGAGGTATAAGTGTACTTTTACGGCAAGATCAAGATGCCACATAATTAACTGGTGTAGCTCTCTAGATTTTGAGTTCAATGTGGTACAGATACAGAGATTTCTGCAGAAATCTGTCCTTAGATTAGCAATCTGCTCCTATTTAAAGAGTTCCATTACTAGGATGTGCACACTATATACCTCTACATTACCTTATTTATCAATAAGTCTTGTTACTATTTATTCAGCAATGATGACAAGAGCCAAAGTAAAGCGAAGAGAAGAAAAGAATAAGATTCAAACTCTGCTGTGTGTCTACAAAAGGTAAAATCATTTATTTATCAATACCAAAAAGCAGGACCTCTCACAAACCACAGGATCAATAATTCCAATTTGTCCTTCCTCTGTGCTTTAGGAACTATTTGGAAGGTAATTAGAAAACTTTTCTCCAAAAAAGGAAAAGAAAGACAGGGCAGAGCTTATGAAAATCAAAGGGAGATCAATAGAGGAAAGAGACCTAAAGGTGAGAGGTGGGGAGGGAAGGGAGAAGTTCTGGGGAGTGAGATTGGCCAAGTTATGTTGTTATATTGTATATTGTGTGTATGTATAAATATATAACAACAAATCCCACAATGCACCAAAAAAATGAGGAAAAAAAGAAAAGAAAAAAGAATAATCGAACAAGACTCTACTTCCAACTTCACAATTTATGTAAGAAACAAGATCTAAGACAGTGATTTGCAAAGGTCAGTGTTTTTACAGGATAGCAGGGGTTCTAAGGAATGCATCACTCAGGGATTTGGCCACTCCCTGGCAGGCTAACAATCTGTACCTGAAGGAGCTCTTGTGGTGAACGAGGGCAAGATCTGGGGACTCTACTCTCAAGAGTCAACCTATGAATCATGAGAACAAATGAAGTCCAACCCAGAACACAGGGCTTGGGTTGTAGCCTCCCTTTGCCCCAACCCATTCAAATAAGAACTTTACAAAGGGCCAGCCCTAATGGCACACACTTGTAATCCCCAAGACTTCAGAGGCTGAGGCAGGAGGATTGAGTGTTCAAAGCCAGCTTCAGCAACTTATCGAGGCCTTATGCAATTTAGCAAGACCCTCTCTCTAAATACAATATTTTTTAAAAGGCTGGGGATGTGGCTCAGAGTAGTTAAGTGCCCCTGGGTTCAATCTCTAATACCAAAAAAAAAAAAGCTTGACGAGGAAAACCAGCCAACTCAACACCCAAGTGGACACTTTTGTGAATTATATCCTTCTCTTCACCCAACCATTCACATTAGCCTATTATATGAAGTCTTTGGTGTTTTCCTTCTGCTGCACGCATTATGCCATACAGGGAAGTGAAATGAGCTGAGAGTTCAAGGGCACTTTTAACTGGAACCAGAATTGTTGCAGTTGCCTGGGAAACCTTTGCAGACAACGATACTTGATATGTCAAATATCTGAAGTCAATATGAACCACAGTCACTTGGAAGGTAAATCCAAGAAAGAAAATGGGTATATGAGGGTCACTTGGCTTATAAAAGTAGTTCCAATTTGCTATATGCTCATGAACTTTTGAAAAGAGAAAAGAATATTATAATCCTAATTAGCCTAAAAAAATGATAGTCTTCAATGCTGACTTTCAGGATACAGGATAAAATTCAGAATAAAGACATTTAGAAATGCTAAGTATTTATTCATAGCTCAAAAACTAGGATTTTATAATCACCCTCAAACAAAATATAACATGTTTCCAAAAAGTCCCCCTAAATTCTTTGAGATCATCTAGTATGTTTTTTCCCAGATTTCCAATATATGTCCAACTATTGAGCATTATCTGTGTCTTATTATAAAACAAAACTCTTTACCATAATAATTCTAAAAAGAAAAATATGAAACAAGTAGAACAACATGATATTGTTTTGCATGAAGGAAACAGGATCTAATGGAAAACTTCCTAAACTCTTGCTTCAAATGTTGTGTTTAATAAGAGTTTCTTCCCTGACTCTGAATTTAGGATTTTTCATTAGAAAAATCATCATGAAAATCTGTGTTATAAGACCTTTTGCACATTTCTGGTACTAGGACTCACAGTCTTTTGTAATTAAAAAAAAAAAAAAAAAAGGAAAACTGAAATGCAAACAACAGGGACCTTAGAGAATTATGGTTTTGTCCCTGTATCTTGACACTTAACATTGTGAGAGGCTCGTTTAAGGATTAACGTGTTGGGTTTTTTTAATTATTACTTTAGACATCTATGATCTATGATATTTGTGAAAGACACTGTTCAGAAAAGAATATTTTTAAGTACATATTTTTTCTTAGGTTTTTAGATGGCTATTTGGAAACATTTCAGAGTTTATTACTCTGCACTGCCCTCTGCTGGTAAACTTATGTAAGTGGTTTTCAGAAAACCCCATCCTCCCACATCGCCACTCTTCAGATTCATCAATACAATGCTCAAGGGGCTAAATTTCTTATTTCTTATGTGGTACTATACAAAACTGCATTTCAACTAAGAACAAAGTAAAGATTTATTTTGGGTTTTGGACCCTTGATTTTAATTTTTATTTCATATTGGAGATATAGCTCTTTCCAGATAATAATTTACACATTACAAACTGAAAATGTTGTCATCTAAAAAGTTCTGTCATCTAAAAAGCTAATAAGGAGCCGGACAAAGTGGTCCATGCTTGTAATCCCAACCACTCAGGCGACTGAAGCAGGAGAATCACAAGTTCAAAGACTCAGCAACATAATGAGTCCTTTAACAACTTAGTGAAATCCTATCTCAAAATAAAAAATGAAAAGAGCTGCGGATGCAGCTTAGTGACAAAGCATCCCTAGGTTCAATCCCCAGTATAAAAAATAAGTAAAAATAAAGTCATTAAGGAAAGCAGCATACTATTTTGAATTTATTTAACATAGGGTTAATTTTCTAGGAACATCCTCATTTTTATCTCAGCTGCATGAACATGGCTTACAGGAGAAGCACTTCTTTTGCATTAAGTATTCTAAGTTGATCTGAAGGGACCATTCCAGTTAATCTGATAGCAATTTATCTGAATTAGTTAGAAAGATCAAGGCTCCAAGTTGTATGTAACAAATGTATCCACCAATTGCTCAAAAATCAGAAGCTCTTTTCTGTCAGAACACCTGCTGTTAGCCTCACTTTCAGTTCCACTCTAGTTGTAACTGCTTTTCTTCACCCACAATCATGAGACATAAAACTGACACAGTCCCGAAAACCAACAGCTTGATTTCCAGGCATGCTGGAGAAACAATCTTGTTATGCTAATGTTATATGTATACAGTATGCCAATAAATAAAATTGTTTAATAAGCTTTACTTTAAGAATCTCAAGTTGTATTGGTGATAATGACCAATATAATCTTTGTCCCCTGAGCTTCATTCAAAACACCCATTCAAAAGTTCTAAATGATGTTCATTTTATAGTGAGCGAAAAGTTGCTAGGGATTAAAAAACAAATCTCATTACTCAAGAGAAGAAACATAAAGTTTGATTTCTCAGTGCCTTGATTCCAGTAAAGAGACATACAGCACGCATATGTTGCAGGTCTCCTATAGCGACAAACAAACGGCTCAAGTATTCAACATATCTTCATATTTTACGCTTATTATATGTAAGCAACAGATGTACTTCTCATCTGAGCACCGTAAAAAGTGATTTTTTAAAAAAATTCTAAATAGAAAATGAGTCAGTTTCAGTGCAAATATAAATCCAAAAGAAATTCCATAGTATACAAGTAACATTTGCAGTATTAAACACATTGACATTTTAGCAGAATATCATAATCTGTCAAGTCCCTTTCATCCCAATTATCATGTTCTCTACTCCTCCACAGCTGGCATTAGAAACAACTCCAGGTGACTGCCCATTGGTACACTGGACACAGGGCTACCATGTCCATGCCTGCAGGAGGGAGGGGCAAAAGGTGGGCCCTCCCAACTCCCCACTCACCAGTCCTGGATTATGGGGTGTTTTTTTCCCAAAGTTCAAAGCATGACATGTAATAAAATAACCCAAAACATACCTTTGACAGTATTTTTTTGCCTTACCTTTACCTGGTGAATGCCTACAGGTGTTTCAAAGGTTATCTTTTCCTGGATATGTTCCAAAATGCTCTTATGCTATTTCTCTTAGGATTTCTCCACGCTGCCCGATTCAGATATTTTATTACTTTCTAAAGGAGAAAAAAAATGTGCACATGAAAATTACCATAAGAAACTAGTAATTTTTAATCATATCTAACAAATGTCAAACCAACGTAAACCTTGCACAGTGCTACCAAGCACTCATTTTTGTGTAAGATGCCAGAAAACTTCTATTGGAGCTTTATTAAAAGCTGTATTTTCTGAGATGTAAAAGATTGTTATCTCCATAAGTTTTTTGCTCCTTACCTCTAGTATTCCCGTGAGGTCACATTCTGTTAAAAACATCCTGCCCTTCTCCCTACAAAAAGTTTCCATAGAATCAGAAAGCAGAAGCGCTGCAACTTGCTAACTTTGCTCTGTGTTATTTACCAACCGCACAAAGAAAATGCTGTCTATTCAGAACTCATTTCAAAACTCTTTTCACTGAGAGTGAGCGAACAAGCGGGCTCATGTCCCGAGCCACTGTCACATCCCCAGCAGTCCGGTGATGGTGCGGGGCCGGCGCTGAGTGGCACGGCCTCTAGGGCTTCCTACAAGGGTCCCTTGTAAACAGTGCGTGAACCTTGTGGATCCGGAGGAGTCAAGGAAGGGGGCGGGGCAGAGGCTCTTTTACTTTCTCACCTCAAGTTTGTTAGCCCTGAATTTTTGTCCGAAGCTGCCCTCTCTCTACAAGCTCATTCATCCTGGGCATACATGATGTTATCAAGGTAGCAAGTACCGAATCTGATCAGCTGGTATGGGTTTGAAGCTCAGTTGCTGCCTTTAGAGAAGTATCAAACTCACTCTGAGATCAGTTTCTTTGGGTTTTATGGTGATAATGAATGTGCATATTTCACCAGGTGTGAGGTGCAAATGACCTAACTCGTGGAGAGTGCTGTTACAGTGCCTTCCACAGAGTGAGAGCAGGCTCTAGTACAGCTCTCTCTCACTCTTCCCCACGCCCAACTTAGGCTCTAACACTCAAATCTCAAAACAAAGCTTAACACACATTCCCATCATGCAGAGGAAAGGCCCCCAGAACTTGTTCAACCCTCCTAAACCCCACTGCCTAATCAAGGATGTAAAAAAAAAAAAAAAAAAACCAGAAATAGGAGGTTGCACACCGAGAGACAGCCCCAATGCCCTTTAGGGAAGACTGAACCTAAGGGTACTCTACCACTCAACTACATTGCTAGCCCTGTTTGTTTATTTTTTTGAGACAGGCTCTTGCTAAATTGCTAAGGCTGGCCTTGAACTTGTGATCCTTCTGCCTCAGCCTCCCTACTCACTGGGATTACATGCCTGTAGACACGTATTACCAAACCAGCTCCGGACTTGTTCTTGTTCTTGAAGCTGGGAAATGGGAACTGGCCCCAAATGTCTCAAGCTGACTATACACAGGGTTCTGTCCCAGAATCTGCCTAGAATCTCAGAGGAGCTAGTTCACAGGTTGGAAGCAGAGCTGAGAAACTTAGGTGGATACAGGTGGCAGGGGCTGCACTTGGGAAATGGAGAAAGGGAGTGCAGTAGGGATGGGAGGATGAATGAGGGTCCCCAGGACCAGGTATGTGTTTGCACAGTCCACAGGAGGAATTCTACCCAACATGTATAACTGGACTTCTTACAGAGTCGGGAGGAGATAGACAAGAAGAGGCTGGCAGTGTACCACTGGATAATTAGGCTAAGAAAAGTGCATCTAGGGATAATAGGAAGGAAGGGAGAGGCAACCACTTGGGAACATGGGAACTCCAAGAATGGGGAGGCTTGCTGCCTGACAAAGATTCAGTGTTTTAGAGCGTCCATCACAGAGTTAGCTCAAACTGCACCAAAACAGAAAACAGGAAGCCATGTGGGTTAGAGAGGACTGATGCTCTTGTATCTCCTTCCTGCATGAACACTTTACAACCAGAGCAGGTGATGACATGTGTAGGGAGCAAGGTGAGCCAGAGCCCAGAAGGACTTTGCAGCCTCCCCTACCACTGCAAGCAGGCCTTGGAAGGGATAAGGAGGAGTGGGTATAGCTACGTCAAAATCCATTTTTGTCTACTAAGATCAGACATGTTAAATGCATGTGTGACTCAAATTGATCAGGAAATCTTTTGTATTACCTGAGGAATGACCAGAAAAGCCCTGGGCCCTCCAGGTCAGGTATATTATCCAGAGTGGGAGATGTGGGTCCCACTGAAGAAAGTTTATAGAAACAATGTAAACAAGATTCAGTTGCATTTGGGTTCTGTCAAGAATTGTGAAAATTCTTGTATCAAGTACTTAATTAAGCTACATATGATAGACTCTTCCTCTAGACTAGAAGCTCCAGGAAGACAGACACCCAGTATTTTATGTTCCTTGAGGATTCCTGGAAGACTAACACAACTCCTGGCCCACAGCAACTAGCTAGTTGTCCCTACCTGTTCTTATTTGGTTATTTTACTTTAAGCCATTGCTGTTCATCATGGTCATTCTAAGGAAATCTAGATGAATATATTTTCTCATAAAACGTTTTGGGCAGCTCTAAAACATCCTTAATACTGAATTATTTTTCCCTTATATGCATTTTCCCCAAATGCTCTCTCTCTCTCTCTCTCTCTCTGCACCACCTCTTTCAAAGAACCATATATAAATATAACATTATACCACATATAGAAAACACAAGCTGAGCTTTATATAAGTTTTGGGTGTTGGTAATCAAAAACTGATCAAAGGACACCTTACTGATCTTACTGGAGAAGCCCAAAGGACACCACAAAATCCAACAGCATTTTCTCTTGGGATTTTCTCTTTGTGGATCAATATCCAGAAAAAGAAAAAGGCACTAGAACTTTTTGTGACCTTTCTGTTCCTCCTACCTTCTTACCCCCATCCCATGTCAATAAGTTTCTGAGAAAGGCCTCACTTGCTACTTATGTGTTCTGGGATGAAGATAAGTTCAAGTATTTTGAATGGCAAAGAAGCAATTTCCCTTTGGCCAAGAGAGAAACTCAGGAAAATTAAAAAAAAAAAAAAAATCAAAGGCAAGCCTACTCGTGAGCTTCCTAAACTGAGCAAGTTTGGGTGCAGCATATGCAGTCTCAGTTTTGGAAACCACAATATGCCATTTATCCCTAACTAGATGATGGGACAGAAATGTTTTTGCTGAACCAACCAAGGGAAATATGCTTGCTGCTTACCCAAAACAAACTCGCAAAATCCAACTTCTACTGCTTCAAATTTTCAGATGGGAAAATTTCTCCTACATATAATTTTGAACTATTTTTGTTCCGCTTGCTAAATGAAGACTGGTAACTGTGGGCACATTTGTAAAGATGGGGATCTCACCTGATGAAATGAAACAAAAACAAAAACAATAGCCGCTTAAGAAATTCAGGAATACACAAGCAAAGACCTTTCCTTAGTGACACTGGGTGAGAATGGATATGTAGGGAGAGGGAATGAACAGTGTCAAAGACACTGGGATTAAAACTCAGACCTTTGGGGCCTGTGTTTTGATTTAGTCAATGAAACACAATCTATTCATTTCCTCTGTTACTAAAAGCCTTTCATCCATTTATTAAGGAACCCTCTTTGCATCATCTACCTTCCTGGGTCTGCAATGGAGAGTGTTTGAATATGGGAGCTAACTTTGAGACCCAGGAGTTGATAAACTTGATAAAGAAGTTGAGGGTTTTCTACCGGGACCATATTCTACATCACAGCCTTGAGAGAAACAACCACTGATCTTGTCCCTGAGGACAATCTCTTGACTTGGTTTGTTCTTAACACATCCCCATCGCTCCCCTCATTTAGAAAATAAACAAACAAATAAATAAATCCTGTGGTCAGCCTTTATACAGATCCCCTGTTCCATCCATCAACACTCTCTTGTCTCCAAAGCACAACAACAAAGCAGGACTCTACAAGTACCTATTATTTAAGGCTGGCATCTTTGGAAAAGTTAAATTTGCAATAACCTACCTATACCAAATGGTCTCACTCTTCAGTCAGTAGAAAACTAGTGCTAGGAACATGTAGGAGCATTTCTGCAAGATGGCAGAATCTAGACAGTGTTCTGCAAACTGTGCTGTGAGATTTTGAATTTCTGGCTGCTGTAAACTATTTATTACTGGATAAAACAGACATTTTACTAAATACTCATTTTCAAAATATCCTTGAAAAAGTCATATAGTTGTGTTCTATTCAGTTTGCTGGGGGTGGGGCTTAGCCTGGAATGCTACATTTATTTGAATCAGAGAACTGAACAGCAAAGGTTAGCCTAACATTTATCCTAAAATTACGTCTCCTGAGGGAGTTGATATGATAAGGTGATAATCTAATAATTATTGGCATGAACATCATCATCTCTAAAGAACTGCACCCAAACAAAATAGGTAAAGATTACTCATGCTCAGATTCCATAGCTTTAATTATCAGTTTTCGGAAGATGCCTTTTGGAGTCTGTAGGGAGGACTGGCAAAGATGAAAAGAAAAAGAAAACACTTTGCTGGCAACTTACAAAGTACAACTAGCACTCTGATCAGCACTGTGTGGCAAAATGCACAGCCCCACAGTGACACTGGATCACAGTTTCAAGAACGTATGCAAGAAGCTGGCCGGTCCACAGTGACCACGTATGCTCCGTGAACCTAGGACAGGGAAGCCCACATATTTCTGATTCTTTTTCCTTGAACCATGCCAATTTTTTTAAAAAATTCTTTGAGAAACCAGTGGGTGGGCACAGATGGGAAGTGGGAAGCTGCAAATGGGAATAAGATGGTATTGGAAAGGAGCACAGAGCCAGGCGCGCCTCTCTGGGCGCGTCCTCGCGAACCCATATGGCGGGACCACTCTGCTCCTCTCAGCCTGGCACCACCACCTCTGTCGCGCCCCCTATTGGCTGCCAGCACCAAGCAACCAGAACTGAGACCTGGCTACCCTAAATTATGTCCATTTACAATGCTCAGGTGCCAAAGCTTAAAATGAAACCTACAGGTGCTCTATGCACACAACAAACATTTTTTAAAATAACAGCAAGTTTAAAAACCAGTAGTTGGAACTGCTCTCCAGTGCTGTAGAAAGCTGTTGCTTCAACATTGTTTTATTGTGCGATCTGATACTACTTATTTTAAAAGCCTCTTTGCTTTCCATCTTACCATGAAACCCAAATTCTGCTTAGGGAAGGGGCTGCTCCTTTGCAAATCCTGTAGATATTAAAGCAGCTCTTTACTAATGAACTCCTGGCAAATGTCATCAGTTAGGAAAAGTTAAGGCAACCTGGAGCTTAGTAACTCTAAGTACAAGCATACCTAGGAGAAAGGTGCGGAGACATAATGAAAGCACCCAGGCTGGATGTTTTCAAACCTGAAAAGGGATGACCCTACTGATAAACTCCTCCTCTGCTTGCAGGTTAGTTTATATCAGAGAGCTATGTGGTGGCCCTTGATGATCAGCTATGCTTTTGATCCTCAAAGAGCACAAACTGAGGAGGAGGAGATTTGATTTGGAAAACAAATTATTAGAGCAAGGCAGCCATAGGAAACTGCCTAAGGGCAACTTAATTTTACTCAGGCTCACTTGCAGCTCTCACGTTGGTAGGATCCTTTCCCAGACTCAGACTTACCTCCCACAGTGTAAGAAGGAGCAAATACATTGTGAGGTTGTTGGAGAAAGGACCAAAGGCCACTCTCCATAAAGATGGAGCCCAGAGCTAGCATGTGAAGATGTTCCAAGAGGTTTAGCTCTTTCCTCTTTCATCAGGTCAAGGCTGTTCCCAACTTGGTGTTGCTCTACACGTCTGAACACACCAACACGAAAACTGTTGACAAATTCATGACTCAACACCTGGTCCATGGAAATAAAACTTACCTCCACTGAATGCTGCTTAAGAAGAGCCTGGATACTCAGGCACACTCTAATGAAACAGTTTCTAAGTGTTTATGGCAGCAGATGCTCTCCTCAAATGCTGAACTGCGACCTCAAAACATACAAAAGCCAAGCTGCCACGGTAGGAGAGAGGTGTTAGACTATAGCCATTTAGAGCCTGACTGAGTCTGATTGCTGACTTCAGACCCAACTCTGCATTTGCTATCTGTGTGACCCTGAACAAACTACATGCCTGTCCTGTGCCTTAGTTGTCCCCATGTGATAACAACCCTACTTCCCATTTAATGTTGTCATGGGAATTGAAATACCTTGTGTAAAGTGCTTAAAACAGTGCCTGTTACATAATAAGTGCTGGCTACCTGCTTGCTGATCTCATTACTACTGAGACTGAAGCATGTGGAGATGGGATCCAGAAAACTCAATGTCTCTTTCACCCTGCAGTGGGCCTAAACCACATCCAAAGAAACCCTGAGCTCTAGAACACGGCTTGTAAACTTGTACTCTATAAAAGGCAAAGATCGTGCTTATTCAGTATCCTCCTAGAAAAGCCAGAATCAATGATGATTTTAAATTTAGTATTAAAAACAGGGGTAAGCTGATCTAATGCTGCTCAGAAACAGCAATGAGTCAGAGGCAACCTAGCCATGGAGGATTTGGGAGGGGGTTAATTACTAAATAAGCCAGCAATTACATAGTATATACTGTATCTAGGCAATGAGTACAGTCCTGGTGACACATGACAAAAAAAGACAAATTCTCTCACTTGTAGAGCTTGCCATCTAATAGCCAAAACAATATGGAACAACATCAACAACAAAATGTTGGGATGCATTTTAGAAAAAAAGAAGCATAAAGTGCTATGGAGCAAAAAGAAAGGGGATTCTACCTTTCCAGGGAACTCTGAAGGGCTTCTTCTAAGATGGTGATAGCAGTAAGCACTACCCAGGGAACTAGATTCTTCCCTGACCCAAGGAACGGATGGCATGTACAAAGGGTACATTCAAGAAAAGAAGCTTTGGAAAGCAGGTCCAGGGTGTGAAAGGGATGGCCAAAGAGGTAGATCACGAAGCTCCCAACACCACAGGTCCCCACCTTCATATCAGTTCAGTGGCCTCCTAATTTCTGTGACTATGGCTATCTCATCTTTAAATGTATTTCCATGTTTTTGTCAATATTCCTTCCCTTTATGAATGGAAAAATGGGCTTCATGGAATTTTTCCAGAAAAAAATTAAAAGCATGTGATTCATAAATAACACAAGACCATAAACTCTTTAATCTGCATACAGCACATTAATATAGCTGGGCTGTACTTCTACTTTCCAGTCCATGGCACTCTTTTATAAAAAAGTGAATTTCTACATTTTTCTCTAAAGAAACAGAAGCCTGCCAATCAGTCTATAAAACCATTTTACTCAAAAAATTTTTAATTTTCCAAAATAGCTTTTTTTTGACTTAGCTTCCCTTTTTAATGAAGATCTTTTCAAAAGACTAATTCAGTCATTCTAAGTAGTGAATTAAGATTTTCACTCAGGATCTTAACATGTTACAAAACATAAAGCAAATGTGTCATACTTTAAGTTGTAGCCAAACCATAGGCAAATTGAACTAATGAATAGCATTGATAGGAAAGATCCTATATGTCTGTTCTTAATTGTACTTATTTGTAAGCCCAAGTCATTTCCTTTGCCTCCAAAGATAGGTAATAGCCCAGACCTTAGTGGAAAGCACCTGTCTTTCAAAGTGGCAGGAAGAGCCTCCCAAGGGCTCAGAATGAGAGTTCCAGGCCCCTTGCCACCAACTAACTAGGTGACCAGAGCAAGTTGATTGATATGTGTGACTTTTAAAAAACCATTTGTAATTAAAGTAAAAACAGTAAAAAAAAAAAAAAAAAAAAAAAAAAACCCCTAACAATTAACCTTAATTGAATACAAAAAGCATTCACTGACTTCACACCCTATGGCCACAATTACACAGACCCTTTAAGAAAACTACTCCTCGATACCAATGCTTATCCTGATTCACTGTAATGTCTGTAATGGTTTGGATATTAAAAGTCCCCCAAGCCAATGCATTAAATGCTTTGGTTGCCAATCTGTGTCACTACTGGAAGGTGTCAGCTGGGGCCTAGTGGAAGTTAAGGCCATTGGGGGTATGCCCTTGAAGGGGATACCATGGCCCCTCCTCTTACTGCTACCACCTCACTTTGCTTCCCAGCTGCCATGAGGTAAACAGACCTCCTGTGCCACATGCTCCCACCATGATGTGCTGCCTCACACAGGCCCAAAGCAGTATGGCCAAGCTACTATGGGCTGAAACACTGAAGCTGTGAGCCAAGATAAACTTTTCCTCCATCTAAGTTGATTTACTTAGAGTATTTGTCATAGTATTAGAATCTTGATTAAAATAGTCTTAGATCTTAAGAAAACAAGAAAATTCACTCACTTTCATGCCTTCCTACCCCCACCCTCTACCACACTTCATACCTATACAGAAAAAAAGAGAATATATGCATTAATAGCAGTCAATGCATAAGCCTTGCCCCCTTGTGCTTTAAGCAGTTGATATTTGGTTAATGTCTACCCATATGTTTCACTTCATCATAATCACAGAGGGAAAAATAGAGGGAGGTAGAAGGAGAATGGGAGGGGAGGTCTTCGTGGAGGTGGTAAATTCTGCAACACACTCTGTAACCACAGGGGAACTTAACCCTGGAAATGGTATCACCAACAGCAGACTGAACACATCCTCCATGCATAGAAGGGCTGGCATTCTGCCACTGCATATTTGTGTCCCAGTACTACCTCCAACTCAAAGGCACCCAGTGGTAAAGGGCAAAAGGTATCCACATCCCTCCTACCACAATTTTTGGAAGAAGTCCATTAGGAACTAGTGAATTTATTTTTACTTCTCATAAAAAGGATGATGTGGGTTTTTTTTTTTAAACTATTTTAATGATAGGTTTAACATTTTTATCTGGATCACAAACATACACACACCTGCACACTTCAATACATTCATAAAAACCCAAGAGCAATACAAAGCCTTGAATAATAGCAGCAGCTGGCCTACATTTTTTTACTATTCTTCTCTCAAAAACATAGTCTTGATTGTTTATAGATAATAATGCATGTTTTTCACCCTCTTACCAGAAAATTAAGAGAGTTAACTAAAATACATGATTTATAGAGCCATTCCTGAATAGGAAATAAAAGCAGCACTCACATTTATGAAAAATAGAACCTTTAAAAATAGAATGAGGTACAGATATTTCCCATTTGAAAGAACATTTCAAAACCTAATAATATTAACATAATATTATATGGTCTTTGAAGAGAAATTTCACATCTGATTTACCCCTGTAAACCCACAGAACCTAGCAACATTGCTTGGTGAATATTAGTTAAATAAATAAATAAATTCCCCCAAAAGTCCCACCTACAAAATAGGAAATACCACTGAACACTGGGATCAAGAACTTAAAAAAAGGAGAGTTAGACAAAGCTTCAAAAATAATTCTGATACTCCTCCAATATTTGTGAGCATAAGTCCCTGGAGGGGTACTGTTATAATACAGACTATGCCCTCATTCCCAATTCTCAATAGATTTTGATTTAGTAAGTTTGGTGCTGAGCCCAGGAATCTGCATTTTAATGAAGGCCTCATGGATTTTGACCATAAGTTAAAAAGCATCACTTTGGGGACTGTCCAACAATTCCTGGTGTGGTTGGCTGGCTACAATGCCTGCCTGGTACCCAACTGCCTGGGCTTCCACTTCCTGACCACATCAGTGGATAAGTACTTCTACCTTTGCTTCCCCTTCAGTATCTGCAGACTGGGCATAATAATAACACCTAACTAATAACGATTATTAAATTAGTTATTATAAAGGCCTTAACACAGTACAGGCACAGGTATTAAGCCATCCTAAAACTAATACATGAAGTCATTGTAATTTGCTTATAAATCATTTTTAAAACAAAAATATTTCATGTGCCTATGTTATAGACTGAGTTGTCTCCCTAAAATCCATATGTAAAGTCCTACCCCTAGTATCTTATAATGTAACTGTATTTAGAGATAGGATCTTCTTGGAGCTAATTAAGTTAAAATGAGGTCACAAAGGTGGGCCCTAATCCAATGTGACTGGTGTCCCTGTAAGATAAAAAAATATCTGGGCACAGACAGGTAAGAGGGAATTCTGTTAAGATCAACTCTTCCTTGGGTCACCAGCCCTGCAGATATCAGACTTGCCAGCCCCCACCATCCCGAGCCGATTTCTTAAAAGACAGATAAATGATAGATGATTGATAGATAGATAGATATACAGACAGATAGATGGATGAATGGTGATATATAGAGATACATACTATTTATTGGTTGTGTTTCTCTGGAGAATCCTCACCAATACAGCCCTTAAAGATAATGGAAATGACACTTATTTAATACTTCTATTCTCTCCTAAAGTAACTATACTCCAGACAGCCTATGAGAGTAGAGAGTGGGAATCCGAGAGTCTTGAGTCCCTGAGTTACTGGAGGATACCAAGACTCCACCCAAATCCTAATTGCTAAGGCTGCAGAGTCTTGCTAATTTAGTCTTCCTCAGCCTTCCGTGTCTGTCTATGAGTTCCACTGGCAAACGACTCCACCAGAAGTCATGATGAGGTTCCTTTGCCTTTCAAGGGTTCTCTGGGTGGAGCTGAGCAGTATGTGCCCCTCCATTCTAACTACTCCCACCTCACATTTCCCTCACTGCCCACCCCCACCGCCAAGACCAGATTTGAGGCCTTGTTACTTTTTCTTTTGAAACCGACCTCTCTCATTTTTAAAGCAGTAGATCCAGGTTATCTAGATGGGTTTGTCTGATTTTGAAGCTGCCTGAGCTAACATCTGCAGTTGGCTTGTTTGGGGAGGTCTCTGCAGCCCCCTACCCCAGGAATCCTCCTCTGTGCAGATGTGTCAGGCTTGCCTGGCCTGAACTAGGGAGGAACCGCCCTAGCCCCAAAGTTAAACTCTAGATAAAAAATATTTAAATGGTAATAAGTCATTTTTTGAAATGCTTCTGGAGAGTCCGTAATGACATCACTTTGCAAACAATGACTGGTTTATTCTTCTAAATAGCTTCAGCATTCAGCTTGTAGTGAGTGGATACTCAGGAGTAAGAGATGAGTGAAATCTACCTCCACATTTTAAACTCAGTATATGAGCCAAGAGTAAACTGAGTTTCTATTTCTTTTTTCCTCTTTTTTTATTTTTTATTTTTTTAGAAGAGGGCCTCACTATGTCACCCAGCTGATAAGAATTTATGGGCTCAAATCATCTTCATAGTAGCTGGGACTCCAGACAGGAGCCAGGACACCCACTTTGCTTCAATCCTTTGGAGTTTAGAATGCTGCCATATTTCCCTATTTCCACTATAGCAATTAATAGGTAAATGGCCTTTTTATTTAACAAAATGGCATATATTAGGAGAGCTATGCATTACAAAAATTTTTATAAAGTGAGTATAATCATATAGAATGAACACTTACCTGAAAACCATATGAAAAAGTAAAATCTCTACTACAGCAGTCAACTAAACTCCAGGTATTGGTGTGTTAACTTTATTTTTTAATAATATGCTTTTGTCTGGACTGGAGTACATATTTCTTTCAGAGGATCAACTTTACTTACTGTATTTTTTAAAGAATAATGGTTTGTATCACTAGAGGGAGACACAGTTTGCCAAAAAGCTATTATCAGGCAGAACTGAAACTTTCCAGTTAAGAATAAAACAAGTAAAGCTACTTATATTGTTTTACATATTCATAGCATTTTGTGAATTTAACAAATTCACACAGTTATTAAACTGATAGGTGTTACTCCTTTCTTAAATAATAATAAACTAGTGAATAAAAAGGTAGAAATAGAAATTTTCAAACCCTAACAAACCAGTAACATTCAAGTATGATGTTGAAATACCATAATTTTTTTTTACTATCTCAGGACAATAAAAATCTGTATACACACATTATATCTATGCACCTAAGTATCTGCCTTTGCATATAGCAGTTTATCTAGCATAATAACAAATTAATCTAAATCTCTCTAAATTAAAGGAGTCAAAACTGAATTCTAAGCCGGGCGTGGTGGCTCACGCCTGTAATCCCAGCACTTGGGGAGGCTCAGACAGGAGAATCACAAATTCAAAGCCATCTTAACAATGGCGAGGCGCGAAGCAACTCAGTGAGACCCTGTCTCTAAATAAAACACTAAATAGGGCTGGCGATGTGGCTGAGTGGTCGAGTGCCCCTGAGTGCAATCCCCACTACCTAAAAAAAAAAAGAATTCTATACAAAATGCGAGATTTGATTTTGAGATCTTGGTCTACAAGTAAAATGTCAGATTTCTAGTTCTTCATTAAAAAACAGCAATGTCAGCTGGGCATGGTGGCAAACGCCTATAATTCCAGCACTTTGGGAGGCTAAGACAAGAGAATCAAGAGAATCACAGTGAAGTACTAAGCAACTCAATGAGACCCTGTCTCTAAATAAAGGACAAAATAGGGCTGGGGATGTGGCTCAGTGGTTGAGTTCAATCCCTGATACCCAAAAAAATAAAACAAAACAAAACAGCAATGTCTGTATGTGTGCACAGTTTGTATTTAAATAATTTGGTAAAATGTCATTGTGTTTCTAGCAGTTTGTTTTGCTTTTGTTTTGGGTTTGTTTTATATAACAACAGCTTCACTCACATTTCCTGGCCTCCAAAGACATTTAAATTTTTAAAGTCTGTTCTAAAATTTAGTTCTGGAGTAGCTTAGCACCTGTAAGCAAAGATGTAGGCAAAAATCTCCAAAAGAAAAAAAAATTAGCTAAAAAAGTGAAAACAGCCAAGCATGGTGGCATGTCCCCATAATCCCAGTTAACTCAGGAGGCTGAGTCAAGAGGATAACAAGTTCGAGGCCAGACTGGGCCAATTATCAAGGCCTATCTCAAAATACAAAATAAAAATAAAAGGCTAGGCATTAGGCATATAGCTCAGTGGTAGAGTGCCCCGGGATCAACCCACAGTACCACTAAATAAAGAAAGTGATAACAATCAGAAGTCCACAGCCCCAGTGGACAACTGGTTATAGTACTGAACTTAAAAAATAATTCAACTTATACTCCCTTAGAATGGCCTCTCTCCTGCTGTTCCTCATCCAAAACTCTTGTCCCTTCCTTACCACTTTTTGTGAAAACTTCTTCTCTCTAGACCTTTTCTGTTTTCATTCTCCCAATTTTCTAGTTTCATTGCCTATTCAGTACTGAATGTGATTAATTCCGATCATGGTATTTGTTCTACTTATGGAGTACAATATCATATCCATGTGCATTTTAAAGTAACATTTGTTAGGTATTTAATAGGAATTTCTCTCCTTTCATGCAAGTTGCATC
The DNA here is from genome assembly GCA_004024805.1 of Geosciurus inauris. Taxonomy (NCBI): domain Eukaryota; kingdom Metazoa; phylum Chordata; class Mammalia; order Rodentia; family Sciuridae; genus Geosciurus; species Geosciurus inauris. The sequence goes on along the minus strand of PVHX01006094.1, from coordinate 75,721 downwards.
ATTTGTTTTTTATCCTCCAATCACTCAATGACTTTTAATAAGAGCTATTCCACCAGCCCCTGCCCCGTGCTTTCTCTTCCTGTCAATCATGTTTGATATTCAGCTTGCCTGCTGCTAGTAACACTCATTTTGTCTTGTCATTACATTTCCAGGGAAAACCTAGAGTCAAATGCAAAGGTTTGAGAAGAGGTGTGGCATAAATGTACCTAAATCTCAGCTACTCACTCAGCGAATGTCATTGAACACCTTGGAATTCTATATGAAGGAACTGATGCAAAGTCCTTCTGTCCAGAAACCAGACCCAAGAAATGCCATCCTATAACTGGAGCACTTGAAGCCAAACCTGGCCTCTGAGAGTATAGGCCCACTTGGTGCCATATCACATAGGAGCAGCTCCTGGCACCAGATATGAGGTATCTTCGCTGCCACAGAGAACACATCTCCTTGTTATTTCTGGACACTGATGCTAAGTAACATTGTCAGGGTCCCCACAGCTTCAAAAACAGCTGCTAATCTTCCCCAAAGCTGTCATGAGAAAGTCAAACTTGCCATAATGTCACTGTGTAAGGATAATGACTTTACAGTTGATGTTCTCCGCCACTTATCATAGTTGGTGATTCCACAGCACAAAAAAGAAATGTAAGTTGGGAAGTGCCCTGGGCAACATTACAGCACAGGCTGAGTCCCAGCTATAGTGGTCTCACTGAAAAGTCCTTTCTCAGTTTTCACAATGAGCCCTTGCTGACACTGTCAATTGCTAAGATGTGACACTCCATGGATTGCCCCTTCCCTGTGACCTCACAGATATATGAAACTTCCTGTTGCCACTTGTAACTATCACCAACCTCTCTAGGCTCTAAAAATGGTGATGCCTAACACTTGACCAAAAAGCATATGAAATCAATCAACAAAATTTTCAAGTTCTAATATTTTAAAAATACCAAGGGGAAGAAAACTCCCTGAGTATAAAAAGTCAATATAAAGTCTTAGTAGCATTATATTAAAATTGCTCCTCCTTTGATAGTTCAATGTTGATGGCACACTTTAGACAGGGAAGACAAAGGGGGCGTGCCATTCTGTAATACAGTCATTTAAAAATGATTTCTTGTCTTCTCTGGGAAGTATTCCAAATCAGAAGTCAAAGGACAGCTGTTTTACCCCAGATGTTTTTGGAAATCACCAACAGACATTTCGACTGAGAGTCAAGACCCAGACAGGGATGTTAAAAACATAAAATAGCGCTTTTATGATGCATTTAAATTAATTTCTTTTATCATTTAGAATAAAATGAAGAACAGATGGTGAAGACTTAAAGTGAGAGCCATTAAAATAATCTTAGCTGGAAAGAGTTTTCCATAACAGAAATTCATAAACCATAAGCATTTAGGAAAAATTTTTATATGGACCTAATAGAGTAAGAGAATCTGTGTTATGACAATTATACTCTATACACTAAACCTGTATGTAATCAATGCATTGAGGATTTTCATATTACATCAGACTACTAAAAATGACAAAATGTAACAAAAGAGTAAGCAGAAAAATACTGATGCAACTGCATGTTATTGTTTTCAAAAATATACTCAGATTTTATAATTGTTCAAGTTATATTTGTCATCATTTTTATGTAATTTGTATGTCTTATATTCAAAGATAAAAATATAATACCTGGGGTATTTGTGGGGGGTGCTGGGGGCTGAACCCAGGGGTGCTCTACCACTGAGCTATATCCCAGTCCTTTTCATTTTTTATTTTGAGACAGGGGCTCACTAAGTTGCCTATACTAACTTTGAACTTGGGATCCCCCTGCTCAGCCTCTAGAGTTGCTGAGATTACAGGTGTGTGCCACCATGCCTGGCCTAAACCTATACTTTTAATGTAATAATGGTATTTGTGGCTTCTAGGTATTGAACTTCTAGTTCATTTCTCCTGCATTTTTTGCAGATGGTAACCAATTCAGTTTCCACTGATAAAGGGACTGCTCCCTCTAAATTCAACTGAATGATTCCTTAGAAATCCATAAACATTTTTTCATTGTGTCTGTACATAATTTAACATATAAACACACATTACTTTGATTCACACACACACACACACACGACTGCATTTTAGGAGTTCTCCTGAATGACAAACTCTGCAGCTGTTGAACTTCAAATGCTGAGTCAGTAATTTTTGGCTAATAGATTCTGACAATAGCTATAATCTTATTGATAACTCCCAGTGAAAAAAATGATTGTTAGTGATGGTAATGAAGCCAAGAGTTTGATGAAAGGGACTGGGGTTGGTCCAGTAATAATAGCTGAGGCATAAAGTTTAAACCTCTTTATTGTGTAGCTGACCCCAATTACATCTCAAGACAAATAACACCCTTTACTCAAACACCTGGTACCAAATGTGGCCACTTCAAATTTCTCCCTCATGGGAGCCTCTAATCATTTCAGGACTATTCAAACAATGAGTATTAATTGCCAGTCTTATATCTGATGGGCTGCACCTCTCTGAAGTTGTGCAAATTATTTTTTAAAATGCTTTGGCTTATAGAGAATGATTTTTAAAAGCACTTTCATTTACTAATGCTTCGTAAAAAAAAAAATTAATGATACCACAAGCCAAGGTGGAGATTAGGCACATGACAGTCCATGCAAAATGCAGCATGCTCTCTAATGGCACCTGAGTGTCCTAGTTGCATCAAAATAGAGCAATGACTGTGTTTACTTCAAAATGATAAAACTGTTCAAAAAATGAGGAATTGCTAGTTAACAACACTGCAAGATTACTCAAAACTAAAGCATAGAAAACGTTTTTAATTCACTTGGGACTTGTGTAAGGGAAGACCCCAGGTCACTTTTTTTCTGTGATGATATTTTACATAAATAACAAAGATACGGGATCTACCTCTGCAATCAGCTAAAAGAGGCTGCAGTCCTTGGCTAGGTAATTTGGGCAAGTTACTTATCCTTGCTAAAGCTCAGTTTCTCGTTTATAAAATGGAGTAATAATAGCACCTACTTCAAATGAGTTAATGTGTGTAAGGAGTCTGTCACTACATCTGGCTGATAGGAAGTGTTAATCTATACTTTTACTAGGATTATGGGTCGAGAAAATGGCTCAGGTAACATCTCAGCATTTAAGAAAATAAAACATATTCATCTTTAATGAAGTGATGGGACAAACTTTGAAAGGACTGATATGTTATATACCTATTCAGTTATTTATTCATTTATTTCGTTACCAATCCAAAACCTCCTTTATGTCAGATTCTGGGCTAAGTACATATTCCTATCTCCAACATACTTATAGAGGAAAGGAAAAGATCCTCAGTGAATTTGTACTGTAACTGGAGTGTGGAGCTGGGCATAGAAGAGATGAGTTTAGGCCCTTGTAAGGGGAGGAAATATCAACTCATCAAAATCAAATATCACCTATGAGCAAGCAGATAAACCACTGCCCAAATAACATGTTGCCCTTCATCATAACAATTATCAGTACATAACTATACAACTTTTTTGGTCATTATTTACTAGATTGGCTCAGAGCTCATAAAATTGGTGGTCCATCTTGCCCCCCAGATCTTTTTTCCCCATTTAACATCCATTTGATTTTTCTCTAGCCTATTTTGATCCTGCATTGTCTAAGGTCTACCCTGAAAAGTCCTTGAGCTGTATAGAGCCCAAGGACTTAAATTTCAAGATAAGTAATCTCTCTCCTGATTTTCTGTTTGTTTCCTAACAAGAAGTATTGTCAAATCAGATGAGATAAGCAAAAAAATTTAAAATAATTTTTGGTCTTACCTGAAAGCAATATCAAAAGACAGGATGCGTTCTCAATAAACATACTGGTTCTATAATGCTACAATTGTCTGAGAAGACAAAGAAGATAAAGGAGCTGAGTGGGACAGTGCTAGGATATAGCCAAGTGCTGGAAGACCTCCACAGATGCCTGAGCATTGGGGTGACAAACTCCTTCTGGGCTTGCCAAGGACTTTCCTGGTTTCAGCACTTTGCACATCCTGAAAAATCTCCCAGTCCAGTCCCAGGCAAACCAGGAAGAATGAAATACATACAAGTGTACTTGTCTCTTGTCCCTGGATTTTATTTAAAAAAGTATTTATTTATTTAAATGCATTTCAAGTAATTGTACATAGATAGAGCTCAATTTTCCATCTCTCTGGTTTTCCCCACAATAGGTCATTATTTTGTTCATTCACCAGGTATTTACTAGCAGCTCCAACATTCTAGGTCTTCTTCTAGGTGCAGCAGACACTTATCCATCACAAAGAGACCAGGTCCCTAATTTCATAGAGATTACATTCCCAAGAGGGAGACAGATAACCAAACTAGCAACTAACTGAAAAAGGTAAGTGTTATGAAGAAAATTAAATCAGATCATGAGATGGAGAAAGAATTCTACAAATGGAAGAAGTTGGAGATAACAATTGACCTGAGCCCTGGATGACAAGGAGACAGCCATATGAATATCCAGGACAAGACACTGTGGTGAAGAGGAAAGCTGGAAAAAGCCTACAGCAAACACTGACCAGAAGGAAAACCAGCAGGATCCCAGAGGAATGGTGAGGGGCAGAGCACTAAGATGAGCTCTCACTAGCAGGCAGGGCCAGACACCTGGTGATGTAGACGGGAAAAGGGCTTTGGATTTTCTTCTAATTGCCCTGGAGCTCTCTAATTTCTGAAAGCAGGAAATAAGAGGGATATAGAGGTTCATCTGATCTAATTTACTCTTCTGAAATCTCACTGGCAAGTATAATGAAAAATGAAATGTAGGGAGATAAAAGCAGGAGGGGACCAGGAAGGCAATTTTGGTCCACATGTGTAATAACTGTCTAGACCAGTGGGTCTCAAAATATGTCCCTGAACCAGCAGCTTTAGCATCACCTAGAATCTGCCAGAAACAACCTGGCCCTACTCCAGCCCTATTCCAGAACAACTGTGTCAGAAGCTCCAGTGTATGGTTTACCAAGCCTTCCTCATGATTCTGATGTGGGGTAGTATGAAGATCTCAGATCTAGGACTAGGGCTGAAGACACATTAAAATCATCGGGAAAACATTTTTTAAAAACAATCAGTGCCATGTGAAACCTCCACCAAACTAAGTCAGAATTGTTAAAAAACAGCCCCCTGGAGAGAGTTGCTAATAGATTGAAGTGTGAAGGAAGAGAAGATATTTAAGAATAACCCTAGGGCTTCCTCTTAAGCAAATGAGTGGAAGCTGGTGAATGATTATAACTGCTAGTTAACTTCCTATTGCCATTCTATTTTACACCAATTTATTTTCCTGTTAAGTCACACCTTCTAAGATACAAATAGAACTGAGCCACTCAGTTACATTAATACAGTTTTTCTTCTTTCCAGGAAGTCTTCTACCCTGCTATTCACATAGCAAACCCTTAATCCTGAAAATTGTAGATACAATCCAAAAATCAGAAACCATGCTAGATGTGTCAACAGATGGAATTTAATGCAGGCAATTCATTTCACAGGTATTGGATTGAAGGCTAAAGATAGTCAGGCGCAATGGTGCACGCCTATAATCCCAGCACTTTGGGAGGCTGAGACCCGAGAATTGCGAGTTCAAAGCCAGCCTCAGCAGTGCAGTGGCGAGGCACTAAGCAACTCAGTGAGACCTGTCTCTAAATAAAAAGCACAAAATAGGGCTGGGGGTGTGGCTCAGTGGTCGAGTACCCCTGAATTCAATCCCTAGTACCAAAAAAAAAAAAAAAGAAAGAAAAAAGACTAAAGTACTACAATAACCTATGAAAAGCAGCTTCCCTGCCTAGGCTTGCAAGAACAAACCTTCAGCATTGAGAAGCTCATAGGCAGCATTGGCTAACTGGCCAGGTGTTTCCTTGGGTTGTTGCTTCCTGGGGGTATACTGGGGAGCACAAAGTTGGAGCTGAGACCCATAAAGAGGGGCATGTTTCACCTTTCAGGAGATGCTGCATATGGGTAATTTCAAAAACACCTGGAAACGAAAGCTGTTAACTGCCACCTCTGGGGAACACTGACAAGAAGGAGCAAGAGCCTTTTCCTCCTCTGACCTGCCTACCAGTATCGCTTTAGTGTCTCCTACTGGCAGAAGCTAACAGACTACCAAGGTGGGTATGGGGTTGCTGGCACCAGCATCCCAAAGCGGATCCTTCCAGAGCAAGATTGGAGCTACGTAACTGACACAGGGAATAAAGGACACTTGCTCTAGGAATTCTTTCCTGATTCTTACCCTAGACTGAAGGAATCTCTGTGTATGCTCTCAAGACAATGTTGATCCCTTCCATCCTCAGCTGCCCTCATCTAGTTTCCTGTCTCCTCTATAGGACCACAGCTCTACAAGGGCAGGGAATGAATCTGACATGCTAGTCAGTGTCTTCTCAGCACTGCTAGTGTGTGGGCACAGTAGGTGAGTATAAACATTTGTTAAATGTGCCAGGCATTGTACCAATATTGGAAAAATGAGATGAATACATGAAGATTTTTTCTCTAGGAATCAGTAGACTATTGAGAAAAAAGAAACTGTGTGCTACAGGTGATCTTTGGAAAACTGGGAACACCATCAATAAGCATTTTATTTTGGTAACATTTGTTAGTCACGTTTTACTCATTGAACATGTAAAAAACTTAAATGAAAGTCTCTCATAGAAAAGCTGAGAGACTCTAAAATTGTGATGTGCTTAGGAGCTTTGTGATGCTATATAAGAATTTAATACAGTATTAACTAGAAAATCACTTGTAATCTCATTAAGTTCAACTACAGCAAGGGTTTCTTCTACAATCCATAATTTTTCACCTCTAGTAGTAACCTAAAATGCAAAAGCCATATTTTTTTCTCTCTTGTATTCCCCTATAGGATCCATACTCTATGAGGATGCTCACGCCTGTTAAAAGAAAAACTGAAAAGCTATTGGTAAAGTGTTAAACTTAAAAGATATATTACTTCCTTGGCTTGAAAACAGAATCCTCTTAACACAACATTAGATAAATAGAATGGCTGGGTGAAGCTCATCCTCAACAAGCAAGTAAATGAAGCAGGTTCACAGAGCAAAGAGAATTGCAGAGGGAAGCAATGAGGTGGGGGAGGTCCCAGTGAGAGGCCTTTTTCCTTCATGTTGGAGTGCTGCTTGATCTACAGCTTCTCTCAGAAACCCTAACTAGAAACATCATATTTCACTTTTTTATTTTTCATGACTTACACAAACACACACACACACACACACACACCACACACACACACACACACACTGCCATTTCTACTGTTGGGTGTATCCTAGTTCAATGACTATAACACACTCAACATAAAGACAAACTTGGGATCTAGCAAAACACCACTATGCTTCTCAGCAAGGTTGAACTAGGTGACTATTCATTGTTATAATCAGAGCTACACATGTAGGGGCTTCTGTATGAGCAGTAATAAAGGTTGGTTTTTACCACTCAAACCAGAGCAACAAAGAACATAAAGCTCTTTTCTCTAATGGCCAAAACACACAGATCATGACTGGGTTACTGGTCACTGCAAAGTACACCCTGGGGTTTCAGTATTATGGAACTGAAAATGCAAGAGTATTTCTATCTTCCCTGGATACCAGGGTGTCAGATGACCTACTTATAGTTGAGTTGTACCACACAGTTCAATGTAGTGGCCTGTAGCCAATGCAGTTTTGGCACTTGAGATACAGCTCAATCAAATTCAGATGTGCCATAGGTACAAAATATACACTGCATTTAAAAGATGTGGTGTGAATGAATACAGTAGGTATCTCATCCTACATAAATTTTATGTTGATTATTGACATGTTAATGTCTTGATAATATGGAGTTCAATATTTTAATATTACCTTTTCTGTTTTCCTTTTTTAATCTGGCTACTAAAAATTTTATATGACACAGGTAGCTTATGTTTGTGGATCACATTATATTTCTATTGTACAACACTTATCCATATGGTTGTCTTAACCATCTAAGCAAAGAATTGCATTAGTATGGTTATCTAACAAGACAGGCAGTTAGGAAACACTGAGTCGTCCCTCCATCTGAATCTACATAGTGTATCTGATAAAAAGAGCTGTCCATATGATTGGAATCTTCTTTCAATTCAAGTAATAAGTCAACTTGCTTCAAATAGTTAAATCTCATGATACACAGCACAGAATTAATAAAAATCCCCGTCATTTCAGAAAACAGATTTGCCTATTTGGTAGAGGTAGGAGTGGCCAGGAAAATATTGTTCTCACCAGGATTACCCTTAATTACTTATCTTCACATAAAACTTGTCCTCAAAGACTATAAACAAACTCTGTGACCACAGATGGATTTCTGATCACCTCTTCATTTGGGCTCTTAAGGCAAGGGAGTTAGAGGACAACAGTAGCTCTAACACTTCCCACTTGGGTGACCTTGGATGAGGTACTTAACTCTTCCAATCCTCAGTTTCTATGTCTGCAAAATGAGATATAGAAATGTAATATCCATCCACAGTTTTTTGTGATTATTAAATAAGCTGAACCTATTAAACACTCAGAATAGTCAACTATTATTCCTTAATTGTACCATTATTACTTTGCTCATGTCTAGAATAATAATAAGTATTGATTTGAAAAGATCAGAAAATGATATCTTGATTCTAAACAGTGCTCAAAGTCACAGAATTAAAAGGTGGAGCAATGTTGGTCAGTAACCTCCTTATGTTCCTTTGTGTCCAATAATACATTCTGTGCAGAAACTCCAAAATAGACTTCAAGGTAAAGCAACACAATACAGAGAAAGCCCAGTACAAGTAACTTCATGTGTCCTCATCCTCTTTTCTTCTGTTTCATTTAGATAGTAAGAAAAAATTATCCAACAGACACTTTGTTATTTTCAATATGTAATCTATATTAGTTTCCTATTTCTGCTGTAACAAGTTATTATAAAATTTAATGGTATAAAGGAAAATAATTGTGTTATCTTACAGTTCTGGAGGTCACCACTCCAAGTTCAGTTTCACCAAGAGTTAAATCAACATGTGGGTAGATCTCCTTCCTCCTAGAGGCTCTAAATTGGTTTCCTTGCCTTTTACAGCTTTAGCGGCCACCTGCATTCCTTGACTTGTGGTCCCTTCTTCAATCTTCAAGGCACATCCCTTCAGTTTCTATTTCCATTATCACATCTCCTCCTCTGACTAGAGGACTCCTGCCATCCTTCTGTCCATGTAAATACATGAGGTCCACCTGAATAATCCCCGACTCAAGATCCTTAACCTAATCAAACTGCAAAGTGATTTTTGCCGTATAAACTAACATTCACATTTCCAGAGATCAGTCATGGACATACATGGGAAGACCACTATTCAGCCTACCACAAATTCCAAAACGGATTTTTAAGAATATATGTTATTGTTATGATATGGCACTGAAAATAAACTGCCTCTCTTGAGCATGAAATGTTCTAAAAAAAAATTAAAGAGGCAGACATTAACTCAGTTCCAATGAAGTCACTCCACACCACAGTGCTTTAAGGAACCCCCTGCCTGCCCTCCCTGCCTTAGCCTCTCCCTGCCTCTGACTGTTCCCCACTTTGCCACATACTCTCCTTCTACACCAATTCTCCTCATTCTCTTATGTGCTCATGTTAGTGTTCTCTTAGTCCTGCCAGCCTATTTCACCCTTTACATCCCTATATTGTTTTATCTCTTTTATGACATGCCATATCTTCTGCCTCTTGTTTATTTGAGTGTATTAGAGATATAAGTGCAACTTTTGATTCTTCTTTAATTCTTTTTTTTTCCTTTGAGGTGGGAGTGGTACCAGGGATTGAACTCAGGGGCACTCAACCACTGAGCCACATCCCCAGCCCTATTTTGTATTTTATTTAGAGACAAGGTCTCACTGAGTTGCTTAGCACCTCACTTTTGCTGAGGCTGGCTAACTCGCAATCCTCCTGCCTCAGCCTCCCAAGCCACTGGGATTACAGGTGTGCGCCACTGCACCCAGCTATTCTTTAATTCTTGAGTGCTCAACCAGACACTTGAGCTTAGCACGTACTCAATGAGCATTTGTTGAATTCCTTAGTTCATCATCTTAATATGTGAAGCAAATTATCAAACACAAGCATATAACCTCCTCTTCTGGCCATGATTAATAGCAATCAGACTTGCCCTTCCACCTTAAACAACTAAAAACCCACACAGAACACAAGAAACAATGTTCAGACAGAGGAAAACGGGTATGCAAGGCAATGACACAGTGAAAGGCACTTTCTGAACCCCTGGATAGGAGCCTGAGAATTTGACTTAGTTGAGAATATAGAGATCTGAGCCTTGTAGGACCAGATGAGTAGCATTCACCAAGCATCAGAAAGAAGGATATTCATAGACAGAGCTCCTAGGGTTTGCAGACTTAAAACTCCCCTCACGTCTTCAGTTGAGTACTGGTCCCTACATGAGAGGAAACTATACAGAGCAAGAGAATAAGCAAGTAGAAAGTAGAGGGCTGGAAATAGTTTGTGGTTCCACTAGCCAAAGTGGAAAGACTTCCTAAAATCTGAGCAACATCCTCAGAAAGCATTGCCTTTGAAATGGGACTAAATTAGCCCTAAGCAAAAGGCTGTTCTAGACTCCTCCTTACAAAGGTTAAAAGCAACCCTTGAAAAAAATCCATCTGGTTACAAGTAACTGCATCCAGAACCCAGTCCAACAGTACTTAAAGATGTACAACAAAACCCAGAAAACATCAATCACAATGACGGACACTGTCAGTCACAATATTGACAGTAATGGCTGACATGCAATCAAACTTTACCAGGCAAAAAAAGAAGGGAAATATGTCTGGGAGATCAATTAATTTAGAACAGACTCAGATATGACAGAGGGGATGGAATTAGCAGATAAGAATGCTAAAACAGCTGCTGTGTCTCTTATATTCAAGAACCTAGAGAGAGACATGAATGTAATTTGGTGAGAAAAGAAGATATAAAAAGACTCAGAATTTCTAGAGATGAAAAATACAACATCTGAAATGAAAATACACTGGGTGAGTATAAAAGATACTGTTGTGACCATTTCTCAGTGTGTCATTCTAACCATTAGCTATATGTCATTGGACCATTTCTGTCTATACAGGCAAAAGCTCTACAGCAACTCAAGAAATAACAACAATAAAAATGCATCATTGGAGGTATTTTTAAGCTGTAAGGGTCAGGGCATCAACTCTATGCCATGAAACCTAAACACACTCCAATTTCATGGACATCAATGCTATGGATGATTGAGGCATGACTGTGCATGTCATAATCCATGAATTTAATTAAAGTTATGATGTGAACAAAGAGTGTCCATTAAACAAGAAGAATTTGGTCTTGGCAAGTGATATTTGCACCAATTTGCTTAATTAGATCAGTACTTTTAAAACAATTTGTACAGGATAGGATTAAAGGGCTGAATTTCAAAGGATTTAGCAGAAGCCACAATCATGGTTTCAAACAAATCATCTGCAAGAAATTGTAGGCTGAAAATAGCAATTAACAACACACAGAAAAAAAATTTAATGGACACCATTTCTATCAATTGAATAACCATGTATAATATGGTTTGGCTTGAATCACTGATAACTTAACCTTCACCAAATTTTTCAGAGTGGAAGCAAACTGCCCTCTTACTTATTTCAGAGCTACATTTCAACTAAAAATTAATGCCAGGTGCAAAAATATCCTGAATTATTTTGACTTTGGGGGTAAAAAGGGAGAGAGGCAGGGATGATGAAGCTCAGTCCTAGTCTCAACTCTCCAAACTCATATTTTAAATAAGAAAATGCATTCCCTAGATACACAGAATCAGTCTATAGACACTGACTTAATAAATCCACTTTCAGTTAGTCATAATTCAAAAATCCATTGAAAATATATTTTATTTATTCCAAAACAAATAGCTGAATCAATAGCCCTCCCCGTTTCCCTTCCTGAGAGGAAAAGTACTTGGGATAGGAGGGGAATAATTCCAAGGAGAAGATAAATTTTTGAAATTTTAGTTTAAAATAAAGGATATGCTTCCATTTACACTGAAACTTGTTTCAGAGGCATTAAGGGAACAGTTTACCAGTCTAGCCATTATCTAGTACTTCTCACCTAAACCTTCTCTTAATTCTTAATCAATTAGTTTTGCTATTTTATAATAACATATTTCTAAAACCCTGAGACTCCAAAATCCTTGAAAACTCTTCTTTTTCAGAGTGAAAATGTTAAAAAATATATGCCTCTGTTTTTTAAAATAATGCACATATGCCTATCCCCATTTTTCCTACTATGCTTTCTGTGCACTCCGTTCTCCAGTTAAGAGATTGGTATCATAGTCATTACAAATGCTGACAGAAATTCTCTTCCTCCAAGTGAAACCTCTCAAACAGAATAACTCACAGCACAATGAGGAACTTTAATCAAAATTAAACTCAACTAATGTCTCCAAAAGAGAAGTGGATTTGGACCTTACAAATTACCATTTTCCAAAGCTTTTGAATTCTTGGGGAACATTCTCCGTGCCTACCTACTTTAAGTAGGATAAATACCCTAAAAGCCTGTGTAATTTCCTGTTGGTGGGTTTCTTTTGGGGAGGGGAGCATGCAAAGTAATCTAGTTCCTCATGAGTCCCATGTAAACACCCCACCCTGTTGGCTGTTGGTTTAAACAAGGACCTACAGGATATGTACTATGAATCAGTTTGAATATAATTTTCCAGGCAAATGAATGTGAGCTACAATCAGATTATTAACTGCACCAAAATATCAGACAGTAAAAGGGATTTACAAACATATTTAAAAATACATGTACATTTTGCATGTGGGTCGGCCACATCTACTTGAATAACTAATCGGCACTTTGAATTTCATTAGTTCAGTTTCAATTCTTGATCCACACATCACAATTCTCTCCACTCACCCTCCTACCCAAATCTAGTCCTCCATGTTTCTCTTCTAGGAAATGCAATTCCATTATTCCAAAACTTCTTATCATCTTTGTATTCTCACGTTCAATGCCTTGGAAAATTCTGTTGGCCTTGCCTTCAAAGTTCATCCCTACGCTCACTTGGTTGCCGCTTCTCATCCCTCACCTCTACCTGGCCTTGCCCCTCCATCTGAGGGTGCGGTAAAACAGGAGTCCTTCCGGTGGTTCTCGAGGCCACCCGTCCAGGTTGCTGTGCCCCCAGCCGCCAGTCCCTTTGGTGCCCACATGCACTGCCTGGAGTGCTCCCAGGACACCCGAGCTCTCTGCGCCCCTCCTTCAGGTCTTCGTTCAGATGCCACATTCTCAATTAGGCCTTCCTGGTACTGTATGTGCACCCGCAGCCCCTGCTTTCAAGCCTACCTGTTCTGGAACTCTCTGGGTGCATAGCTCTCTGCCTTACGTCGAACAGTAACGTCACATGACAGGCCCCACCAATCGCTCTCTTCCCCGTGGTGCTCATCACCACGTGACCTGGTAACACGATCTGCCTCTGCACTCATCGATTCCACATCAGCAGATTCAACCGACCGAGGATGGAAAATACTTGCTGGTAATATAACTATATATCATTTATGTGGTGTTATATATTTTACCCCATCTTCAGATGACTGCAAGTATACAGAGGGATGTGCCCTAGGTTACATGCAAATACTAGGCACATCCTAGTATTGGGATAAGGGACTGGAACATCCATGGATTTTGGTATCCTTGGTAGGGGTCCTGGAATCAACCCCCCATCCCACCCCACAGAGGGACAGCTACATTTATTCATTCATTTATCTTCTTTCTTCTCTCACTAGCAGGTAAGCCTCACCAGAGCAGGACTGAACTGTCCTTCCTCTTCACCAAAAAAAAAAAAAACATCTGGCAGGTAGTAAGTGATCAGAAAACATTTGTTGAAAGAAAAATGATGTGGCTGTTTTAATTGGATGAACAGAATATGTTGAGGACATGCGTAAGACTTACAATCTTACACTGATTTTTTCGCTCCATGTCTTCATCCCAGCTCTGATTGGACTACTAAATCTATCTGTTAAAGCATCTAAAACGCACTCTGATGGGGCCACGACTTAACAAAGCAACACCCCACTCTTTCCTAATTCTAGACTCAGACCACAGTGTGGTGCTTCTCACAGTGACTAGTAACCTTCTTGTATTGAATGCTTGAATGCAGTCATATAATACCAAGGCATTATGTATACATTATACATTATGTATAAAAATATATATTTCCATGATACACACACACACACACACACACACACACACACGCAGTCTCTTAAAGAGCTTCTCTAAGAACTGTTATTCCATAGAACATGCTTACAAATCCCGAGTTAAGGCAGCAGACCAGCATATTTTACAGGAGCAAGGATTTCTAACCCTCCAATCTAGGGCACTCTCTTACATACCACTGTGAATCCAAACAGAAACGCTGAGGGGCTCAAGGAATGAGGTATTGTTTAATTCTTATATGTGGTAACTACTGGATGTGCTATTTATTTTTAATTCATTCCATAATAGGTATTGAGCTGGCTCTGAACTCAGTAGATAAAAAATCTCTCCTGGTGCTGACATTTTAGTAGATAAAATATCCCTACAAGAGCTAAAATAGTGAAATATGTTATATGTGAGGCCATGTGTCTGCTAAGCAGAAGGGAACAGGAAATGTATGTGTGGAATTGTACAGTGTGGGTATGTGGTGAGGGTTTGTGTATGTGTGTGTAGGGAATATGGGGTGTGAGGTATGTATGGTTTGGGTTTGCATTTGTACATGGGTGTACAAATGGGTGTCTAGGGTATATGTCTTTGTATGGGTGTGGGGATGTGTAGTAATATATGTGTGTATGTCTGTATGTGATGCTTGAGAGGTGTGCGAGGAGGTGTATGCATGGGTAGTATATTTATGGTGTGTGTTGTATGATTGTGTGTGTGTAGTGTGTGTGGTGTAGGGGATAAAGGTGTGGGTGGTTGTGTTTGTGTGTGTGTGTGCATGTAGAGTAGGGCAGGGCTGCAGTTGTGTAGATGCCTTTTCAGGGAAGACCTCAGAAAGCATAAAGAGACTGCAAGCACAGGGACCTCCTGGAGCAGGAGCATTCCCATAGGGGTAAAAAAAAAAAAAAATCACTGGAGGTCAGTGCTGACATGAAGATGATGTGATGGCACAGGGAAGCCAGAGAACAAAGGGAGAGTAGGTCATCAACCATTTTCTTCCTAAGGAATTAGCATTATCTCTGTATGCAATAAGGCATTTCTGAAAGGCTTGATCAAAGAAACATCAGTATATGACTCATTTCACCAGGTGTATATTCACTGCCATGTTTAGATTCCACAAGAGAGTGAAGGAGCAGAGGGAGTCCTGGTGCTTTTGAAGGCATTGGGTTCCATGATGTTTTGGATATTGGAGAAGAGCAAAGAATCTGGACCTGAGAAACTGGAAGAACAAAATGACCATATCCTAATATGGGAAGACCGAAGGAGAAGACTGTAGTGGGAAGCAGCATATTTGAAGCTCATTTGGGACATGTTCACTTTAAGATCTCTCTTGTCATCCGAATACAAATGTCAAGTCAGGACACAGAAAATTAGTCCAATCATGATACACCAGGAAAACAGTGCTGAGAAGAGGCTGGGAAGATGGGCAGGACTGTATCTTGCTCAGACACTGCAACTTCATGCCCCAGGACATGTATAAAATATTCAGAATGACATGACCAGAATTTCATGTCAGAACAATGCCCTGGTGACAGTATGGAAGAAGAGTTGAGAAACTACTGTATAGGCAGCAGATGTTTACATGGTCATAATAGGAAGACCTCAGCATATGTAAATACATTCAGATTAAATTGCAGAAAGTTCTTTATGTCATTTCATATAATGGTAAAATGTCCCAGAACAAACAAAGGAACTGATATGCCAGTGACTTTGGATGTGCTTGAATGCTGTCACCTTTCATGAGCGTCTGAGCCCCTCCTGTCCCTGCTGCAACACACATCTACTTGCACCTCTGGTAAATAGCACCAGTCAGAATGAAGAAGTTTTTTAGTAAACATAATTTAATAAATAAATTTATCAAAATATTATTTACACCTTATTATTCAGAAATACATTTATATACAATAGAATCCAGCTACAAAAAAAAAAAGTCTTCCTTTCACTTTCTTGAGAGAAAACAGCACACTTTAGCAAACAAAAGATAAAGTTGGTCCTTAAAATTTTTTAAATCTGAGATTTTAATCCCAGACTAATATCTGTATCTACCACAAACTTTTTTCTTAATCTTAAGTAACATAGGACTGTTTCATTACAACACACATGGTCATTAGAATTACCAATAATGAAAACATCATAGCAATGAATAATTAGAATCATTATTGCTTTTAGGGTTATAAAAATGTGACCAAAACTCCATGCCCAGAATAATCATGAGTGATGATTAAAATAATTAGTCTTTAGTCTAAGTTCAACAAAAGCCTTATACTCACAAAATAACCTTTTACTTAACATGTGTATATTCAGAAAGCAATTTTAATATGTATTCCTTGATTTCTTTTTCAAAATAACTTTGAAAGAAGTTATTATTACTATTCTTATTTTTGCAGAGACAACAAGAAGAAGGGGAAGTAATTTTTCACTTATTTGTTTTCCCAGAGATCTAATTCCCTGAACAAGCTCAAGACCTATTATACTTCCTAAATCTTAAATGTAAAGCATTAAGAACCACAGCGTGGCCAGGTGACAGGGCAAAGCCAAACAAGGAGCTGAAATATATCAGGATCATGCTGAAACTAGCAAGTCTTCCACCACCACCACAGAAAAATAACCTTTCTACTCACTGAGTCTTTTAGTCCAGTATTTTGAGAATTGTCTTATTAGTTCATTTTTTATTGCTATAAATAAATACCTGAGGCTGGGTACTTATAAACAAAAGAGATTTATTTAGGTCACAGCTTTAAGAGACAAAAAGACCAAGATTGGGGTCCCCATCTATTTGACCACCTGGAGAATGGCATAATAATGCCAGTAGTGAGTGTGAAATGATCACATGGTGAGACACAAAGCCAGAAACATTGGGAGGCCAGGCTTGCCACTGTATAATAAGCCACTCTCCTGGAGAGAAATAAGTCACTACACAAGACCAGCATTAATCCCCTCTGAGGGCACTGCTTCCCCAGACCAAATTACCTTGCTAATTACCTTAGTAGGCCCCGCCTCTTAAAGGCTGTCAACATCACCATACTGTGGGCCAACACATAAATCTTTGGAGGACACACTCAAACCATGGTCAAACCCCATCAGCCTCTATTATGCATTGGATTTTGTGAATAACTTCTTTCCCCTAGTGACATATGCCTAACTGAAATAAGAAAAAAGAAGGTATTACCATTTCACTTTCTTAAAGAGAAGAATCTAGCCTGATTGCCTCATTCCACTGATCAAATGGATCAAAGAGCAGAAACGTAAAGCTCTAACTGGATTCATTTTGTAGAGGGAAAAGACAACTTATGAAATTGTAAAATATACCCATTCTGTCACCACCGTGTAGGACAGCTTCATTCAGCTGAAGAGACAGAACAATCAGAAGGAAACCAAGATCAAACAGTAAGATCTCATGTTTATATAGTACACGTCTCTTTTGTTTTCAGGAAAATATATTCTCGAAGCACTTATAATTTTGATCAGCTTCAGAAAATATTATCTACGTTTCTTAAAGAGAATATCTCTTTTTTTTTTTTGTCTTACCCTGCAAATTTCTCATTTATCCTAAATAAGATTGCCATATTTAACAAATAATAGTACAGGACACCCAATTATATTTGAATTTCAGATAAACAACAAATAAGTATATCCTAAATATCCCAAGAAACATAAACATAAAAAATTTATTTATTGTTTATCTAAAGTTCAAATGTAATTGGGCATCCTGTGTTCGATCTGGGAAACTTCAATGCTAAAGTAATAAAAAAAGAATCTCAAGGAGGGATTTTAATTTCCTAACTCATTGAATGAATTGTGAAATGCTCAGCAGTCTGGCATTCCATTGATAGGAAGAGGATGAGAAATCCTTTAATGAATTGGATATTAATGAATATTAATGAATATTAATATTAATGAATATTCAAACCTATAGGTATTGGAGGAACTTTTGTTACTTTTAGGCCTTTCATTTTACCTTGTTATGGTTCATTCAATAAGAGAAAAACTCTCTGCTTCACTGGATTCTTGGTTGGGTCCAACTGAGATCCACACATTCCATGATTATGACTCTGTGGATGGCCTGTATTCCATCTCTTCCTCCAACTTGGGAAACCAGAATCAGTTTCCCAACATACAGACTAATTTCAAAAAATTAACATTTTCCCAGTACTAGTTATCCTGTGCACAACTATACTGTATATACACTAATACAAAATATGACTAATATAGACCTTGTTTCATATCTTTCTAAAATGTTTTAAGATAGTTTTCAATTTTTCCCCACACAGATATGGTTCATTCTGTGATAGGTAATTTCCAAGAAACTATTGCTTTATTTTTATTTTAATAGATTATTTTCATTTTCCTAGATGATTAATAGTGTTATGTATGATTTTGCCCGTGCTTCCTTCCTTGTGGTTGATAGGAGGGCTGCCTGTCACACAGTAAACTCCTATATGCCACAAGCGTTTGTGTCATGACTGAGACATTTTGTTTGTAAATGTATGTCTGTATACCCTGTGAATAGCAGCCTGAAAGCTGATTGACACATGGCAGTTATTCTTTATGAAAATGCCTCCAGGGTTCCTGCCTCCACTCAGCACCCCTGGGCTGTGATGTAGAGGGGGTAGGACCCCTGCAGATACCCAGAGGCCCCAAACTGTGTTGGCCTACATAAGGCCCATCAGAATTGTGCTATCTACTGCTAGAAAACTTGACCTAACATTAAATTTCAGAACTTAATTGCCACTCTGCATTTTTTTCTTCATTTAGCACAAAAACTTCCTTGTATTTGGCAGGTATTTTTCTCACATGATTTAGGAAAATGACAAATGAAAATTTTTTTCTTTGCCTTCTTTTTCATGCTCTTAACAGTTTCAGATATGTCTTTACTCTCATTTCTGAACAGAATGTCTCTAAATATCTACTTGCCAATCCATTTTTCTACCTGTCTACTGCTATCACTGGAGTTAAATAACGATGGATGGCAAATGAGCACTGGACATCCTTCCTTTCCAGCCCTAGCCAATCCACTGACAACAATCAGGGTGGTCTTTTCTTAAAATGCAAAGCTAATCAATCACATCCCTGTCTGACCGACTGGACCCATCTCTTTTACTCCCCCACCTACTCCTGTGTACTCCAAGTTCTACACACTTGGTCCTCCACACATGCCCCCACACTGACCTTCTCTCACTTCCTCAAACATACCAACCTCTCTCCTAGCCCTTCTTCCTGGATAAGACATCCTCCCTCCCTTTTCACCTGACTCCCACACATTCTTCAGATAACTCCTCCAGAGAATCTTCTGGAATCTGTACCCTGATCATTCTACATGTGCTCCAAGTGAGGGAAATATAGAAAGGCTTAGGCAGCCAGGGCAAGATGCTGAGTGAGGAGGTTGGAGCAGGGCCAGAACAAAGAAGCATGGAGAGGATCATCTGATGAGGTTAACTTCCTGCTTGACACAAGTGCTCGTGGACAGGAGCAGGGGACCCAATCAGACAGACACGTCCATACTCATGCTCCTAAGCGGGGAATCCAATAGGAAAACAAAAACAGACATGTGGACAGAGAGGGCACCAGTCAATAATAGTGAGGAGCATGTGGAAGATAAGGAAAGGAGGAGATTCTGGATACCATAAAAAGAACAAGCCAAAACTTCCCCCACTGGTTCCCGGCTCTGGGACCCCTTCTCTTTGGAGAAGTTTATTTCTGTATCTCTGTCATGTTTGAAATAAACCTGCTTCTTGCTTGCTGTCTCTGTCTTCTGTTCAATTCTTTGCTGAACAGAGACAATGAACCCAGCACCCCTAGACGGTAACGCAAGGACCATGCATTTCCTGAGACAGTGCTACGGGCTTCTCATTACTACGGGTTTCATGGGTTGTGCTCAGAAGACAGTTGGCTGAATGTGCCTATCAAGTGGCTCTCTATTTTGGCAAACTTCACACCCCCAAGGCCCAGAGAGGGACTGACACGTTGTAATTAGCTAATATTTACCAAATATGAAATGAGCCACCAGTAATACCAGACCCTAAAGACACGGAGATAAATAAACTAAAATGATTTTCCTCAAGGAGCTCACATTCTAGAAATACAAAATATAGATTCTGTGAAATCTGACAGAAAAATGTGGGAAAGTCCAAGAAGCATTTTCTTTTTCAGGCAGTGCATTTGACACATATTAATACAATAAAGGAGATAAATTTTTAAAATACCTCTAGTGGGAAAGCTAAATGATTATGCTTAGTAAATTCAAAAAAGAAGTTAATATCTCAGATTAATTTGCAAAAAGAATCGTGACCTTCTGAGGTTGGCTGAAGTCTGTGCTTTGCAGTTGACACTCAGAAATGTTCCTCAGCTCTTTCCTCCCCAGGTGAATTTCCACCATCCCTTTAAACAGAGCAGTAAGATGTGATTAAGCTGTTTGTTGTCCTGGAAATATAAATATATATATACCATATATATATATACCAAGCTAGATATATATATATACCATATATATATATATATATATATATATACCAAGATAGATTTAATAGCAGGTTTCTGGTGGCTAAGAGAGTCCCATTACATCCTGGAAGTTTGTTTTGGGGAGGTTTTAAAGGTCAACTACAACCTGAAAAGGATCTCAGTAAAATGTGTTGTAAATGTGCTACACCAAACCTCCCCTGAAAATCTCCTGCTACCACCATTGTCCAAGCTGTATAGACTCATAGACTCTGAGGAGTCCATTTCTTGCCAAATTGGGGGGTGGAGGACTTCTTAACCCTATAAGTCCTTATCCGACTCAAAATATGAGCTAGTCCCTGAAAATAGAGGACCTCAAATGTCTGATTTCAATAACATCTATTTAACATAGTCTCTCTCAACTTCACAGTCTCTCTCAACTTCTCATTAAAGTAACTATTTTAAAAAGGAAACAAAATATGAAAATTATACTATCTCCAAAATCTGGTACCAGAATCTTAGAAGACTACTCAATAAAACGACTTTCCACTAAAGACTTACTTTTCCAGTGAAAGTAAGACTGAGGAAAATTAATTGAAAACACACATACACTCACACACCACAACACAAATAAAGGCTGCTGGAAGTAGAATAATCAAAAAGCATGTGATGAGAACTATTTTCCCCCAAGTCCTGGATTTGTGACAAAGAGAAATATTCTCTACTCATCTATGCAGGGCAAAATTGAGTTATACTTAGATCCACTTAGTTTTTAAAGTAAAAAACACTATCTCCAAGATATTGTTACAGTTGTGCCATCTCTCATGTGATGGAGTAAATTTCTAAGAAAGAACTTAGCACCCAGCAATATTACTCCCAAATATGTATCCAAAAGATATGAAAAAAATATGTCAGCCCGGCGCGGTGGTGCAAGCCTGTAATCCCAGCACTTAGGGAGGCTGAGACAGGAGAATCGCGAGTTCAAAGCCAGCCTCAGCAACGGCGAGGCACTAAGCAACTCAGTGAGACCCTGTCTCTACATAAAACACAAAATAGGGCTGGGGATGTGGCTCAGTGGTCAGGGGCCCCTGAGTTCAATCCCCAGTACCAAAAAAAAAAAAATGTCCATACAAAAACATGTACAAAAAGTTCATGACAGCATTATGCATAATGGCCAAAGAATGGACACAATCCAAATGTCTATCAACAAAAAAATGGAACATAAGCTGTGGTATAGCCATACAATGGAATATTGTTCTGCAATAGAAAGGAATAAAAGTATGAGACATACTACAACATGGAAAAAATTTGACAGTATTATGCTAAGGAAAAGAAGGCAGATATGAAAGACCACATATTATATAAAATGTTCAGAATAAGCAAATCTGCAGGAATAGAAAGTATATTAGGAGTTGCCTGGGGTTGTGAAAAAGGGAAAATGAAAAATGACTACATGTGGGTACAGGGTGTCTGTGGAATACTGGAAATGTTTTAGAATTAAATAGTGATGATGGTTGCCCAACTGTGAATATACAAAACTACTAAATTGTACACTTAGGATGAATTTTATGACAAGTGAATTGTATGCCAATTATTTAAAAGGGAAGGTCTTTAAAAAGGAAAACATACCCCTGATAGGTTGTTGAGATTAAAATATTTGGAAATACATTCCAACCAATTCAGATGTAAGTCAAAGAACTGAGATTTCATAGTATTAAAAATATGGCTTTAGCCGGGAGTGGTGGCGCAAGCTTGTAATCCCAGCACTTAGGGAGGCTGAGACAGGAGAATCGCGAGTTCAAAGCCAGCCTCAGCAATGGTGAGGCACTAAGCAACTCAGTGAGACCCTGTCTCTACATAAAACACAAAGTAGGGGCTGGGGATGTGGCTCAGTGGTCAAGTGCCCCTGAGTTCAATCTCCAGTACCCAAAAAATAAAAAATAAAAAATAAAATATATATATATATATATATGGCTTTAAGTAAGGTGATAAACATTACAAGAGCCTTATCCTCTGGGATAAAGCTGTAATGACTACCCTGTGTATGCATCACAACATTCTCTGTCTTCCCTTCCTGGACCCCTTCCATGAACTTTATGCACAATCTATCCCTAAGGACCAGTAAAGCATCAGAATCTTTGAGAGTCATCTGTTGATAGATCAGATAACATCAATCTGTAGAAAACAATATTGAATTTTGGTACAAAAATCCCCCTTGTCCCAATAGCACAAAGCTGGGGCACCAAACCTTTAACATATGGACCTTTTGGGAACTCTTAAAATCAAAACTATAGCAGATTATGTATGAAGAGCCTCCTGGGTTAAGGATAATGTTCTCTTTGGAAAAACAGGAACATACAGTTTTCAAAAATAAATTAACACATACTTTTTGAAAAATGTATGTGCAAATTTTTCCATTAAAATTATAAAAAATATTATTACATAATAATATCCAAAGTGTATTACAATAGACCATCTCTATATTACCTAATATGTTATATTTGATATATTATTACATTATAATACTGGTTTACATTGAAAATTATAAATATTGAACTCTAATGATATGAGGTATTTGGGAATAAGTGTACAAATGTCTGTAATTGACTTTGATGGATGAAGGGAGAGGTAGGTGGATAGACGTGTGATAAAACAAGTATAATAGAATGTTAATGGTAGAATTTTACTTGTGGGAATATGGACTTTTGTTATAAAGTTCTATTAACTTTGACGTATGCTCAAAGCTTTTCAAAATAAAAAGAATTTATTTGAAATGAATGTATTTTATGTATGTTTGTACACAGTATATTTGCATATATGTGTGCTAAACACAATTTTGGGTACTCAATGACAAAAGTGAGAGAACACGTTTGTGGCCACATTCTAAGTGGCATAAGCCTCAGAGCTTTGTATTGGACTGAGGATGTTCTTCCCAAGAAAACCTTTGAACCTTTTTTAAAAGTCTTCCTTAAACCAGCTGCATAGTGAGATACCGGTTCAGATGTACACTACTTCTAGGCACCTCACTCTTCAAAGAGAAGTCTTACCGCACCATCAGCTGATAGTCAAAGCACACAAATATTTTGCTAACAACAAAGTGGAGTGTTTTTCACTCCCATTTCTAAAAAAAAGACGAAAAGAAGTTTCACTCATTGAAAGATACATTTATCCTTGGATCAAGCCAGACCGTCATGGATCTAAATACATTTTTATCCAAATAATAGATACAATATTTTTAGGTGTCTTCCCAGACCTGACACTGTGCTCTGAACGTGCACTAGAATAACATTGCAAGAAATGTGCAAGATTCAATATTGTAAATAAGGATGTGGTTGAAACCATAATCCAGTATCATTCACTGTCCCTATTATAAAAATCCAAAATAGCCATTTCACTGTTTTCAGTATCAGAAGAGCTTTACTTATCTTATGTAACTGGTTCATTTTCACACAGATCGTGTGACTATTACAACTACCTGTTTACTAAGAGGAGGCTCAGAGTCGAATCTATAGTGCACTTGCAACCCTCAGATAGCACCCTGAAAACTTGAAACTCCCCTGCCTTTCTCCTTTTCCCGTATTTCTTCTCTGTATTTTTTCATTTTATAGTCCTTTGTGTCCTTCATGGTAATGGATCATATCCTCTATTTGGGCATAATTTTAACTCAAACTAGCTTCAATGATAGTTTTCATCATTAATATAATTAGTGATTATGACCTGTTTTATTTATAACTAGGGTCCCTCTGTTCATCTAGCTACATATCTTTGACTTTGTGTTTTAAGAGCCACAAAAATAATTTTATGCAGTTCTTTTAAATAGCTAAAATAAATCAAGTGGAGAACTTACCTTAAAGAAGGAAGAGAAGGAGAAAGGAAATCAAAGAACATTCTAAAAAGGAAATCAAAGCCCAATCAAGAAAGAAGTAAAATATTAATAGATGCCACTTTTATTGACTCTGAAATCCAAATAAGTACAAATTCATTTAAATACCTGCATTCAGCAACAACCCATTAATCCAACATGTCCATAACAAATGAAGTCTGAGCAGATTTAAGGCTTTCTAACAATGAATATTAGTGATCATCATAGGTTCTTTGCCGACTAGTTTTATGGATTTTCATTTTAAGGGAAAAAAGTAGTCACACCTTTTCTTCTGTACAATAAATAGAAGATAGGAAACATTCTTGTCACAAACTTTACATGGATTGTGGGATAAATATATCATCAAAATCGAGAAATTAATAAACAGAAAACATAAGAAACGTCCTAGGATGCCAAAAAATAACCATCGTCTCTACAAATAGACATTTGATTTCACGTGTTTCACAGGAACGATCTGAATGCTCGTTCTGTGCACAGTATCTACATCATTTCAGGATACTTGGAGAGGGAGGGAGATTTGCAAGTAGAGAACACAGACTTTGTCCCATGAAGTTCTTAAGTTTAACTGAACAGCCAAAAACCAGATCTTTGAGACACTAATGACACATGCAGGGTAGGAATACGGTCAGGAGGATCACTGTGGGCTCTGTACTTCACAAGCCAGCACTGAGGGGAAGTGGGTGCAGGGGATAAGCTCCTGGGACATGTCTCTGGCCATGACCTTTTTACCCAGCAGATGTGCTGGTGAGTAACAGAACAGTTCCATCAGGGCAGAGTGACTCACTGGGATTTGGAAAATATCTATATTTTTCAGAACTTAATAAGAGTAGCAAAAATCTTTAAGTATATTCTCCCATCCCCTGTCCCCAGTGTGACTCAAGTATATCAAAACCAAATACATGTCTTCATGGACACTTCAGCCATTTCCATCTAGCTTTAATCATCACCTGTTGTAAACAATGCTGAGGCTTTGACAAGATAACACAAAGTTCCCTTTCTAAGCACAGACTAGTCAAAATTAACAAGGGACAGGGGAAGCATCCAAACATAATCAATCCTACACTTAAAAGAAAGACCATTTTTCTTACAGGCAGTAAAATCTTAAAAACATTCTAATCAATTGGTGTCAGAAAGAAAATGAAAGTCAGAAAGAGAATTTTCAGTAATGAAACCACAGCAATTCTTTCATCTGAATGTTGAATTGAAAACCAAGTATGCAATTTCTTTAAAATTGTTTAAAAATCTTACTTGTGAAAGCAGTTGGTAAACCAGATCCAAACCAGCTGAAGGGAAATGTAGTCTGACAACTTTGAAGAACTTCCATCTAAAACCTTGACGCGGACACAGAACAAAAAAAAAGGATAAAAACTTTCCACAAACTTTAATGCCATGTGACTCCAACTTTAGTCCCTGTAGCAACTTCTCCTTTTCCCCTGTTTGCTCATATTCAAAACTTGCATGCTAATGTACACAGATTTATGTATTAGAAGCAGGTGGTTTGCATTTAGTGCTTCTTTGTTTCAGACTGAACCAGAAATTAAGTAATATCTTCATGAAAAATCCAACTTCTTTTTTATGACTTATTTATTTATTTATTTTTTGGTACTGGGTATTGAACAGGGGTACTTGACCACTGAACCATCTCCCCCGCCCTATTTTGTGTTTTATGTAGAGACAGGGTCTCACTGAGTTGCTTAGCGCTTCTCCATTGCTGAGGCTGGCTTTGAACTCCCGATTCTCCTGTCTCAGCCTCCCAAATTGCTGGGATTACAGACGTGCACCACCACACCTGGCTTATGACTTTCTTAATTCTATAAAGACTATAATCTGTCATCTTATAGAGAGACTAAGACTGTTTTAGTTTCTATTTGATATCTTTGCCATGAATTTCACCTAAGGGTATCATGGTTCAGTGATATAAACAACAAACAAAAACCCAAGAAGGGAAAAGTGAGATAGAAACTCTGGTTTCTAGTACCAGCAGAATTTTCTTCAAGGGCTACCAGAAGTCCACCAGGGGGAAAATAAAGAAGACCAAAGGATTCTTTTATAAATCACTCTTTGGTACAGTATTTGACATTTGCAGTTAACTTTAGTTATTTAGCTACAGTTTTAAAAGCAAATTTCACACATATATTTATTAATTTTAAATACGTGAGGCCCAAATGCATGAGGTAAGTATAAATCCTTTTAGCAAAAACTACCATGCAAAATAATCCCCCCACTCAAGTATTATGATGTCTCTGAGTTCAATGTTTCTCAAATTAGTTTTAATTATGTACTACTTGAGTCGATATAGAATCCCTCTCTCTGACCTTCAAAAAGAACTGATATTCATATAGTTATGAGAATAATTGAGAAACAATTCTATTTGTTGTATAAGAACTTCAGGCTCATGTCTGCCAACAAATTTAATCATCTAAGTGAAGATTGTTAGCCATAATCCAAACAGATTAAAATGTGCAAGGAATTTCTTGGAGTAAACAGTTAAATATGAATATCCACTTCACTTTTGTTTTAAAGCAGAGAATTTTTTGTTTTAAACTCAGCCCAATTTGTCGTGTCAATGATGGAGTTAAAAGGAAAATATTTATCAACATCCTCAGTGATATTTACTGATCACATTTATTATAAAAAAGAATCTAAGACTGCTTTTGCAAAATGATTATGAAAATTATTTTTTTTAAAAAAAAGGCTTTAGTAAATGTCAAAAAAAAATTTGTTTTTTTAAAATAGTTTTTTTAAAGAAACTCTAATTTAAATACAACAATAATAAGCAAATAATCTGGAAGGTACAAAAACCTTGAATCAAAGCATTTAGCCTGGGATCATCTCATCAGACTCCATGCCATTCAAGATAACCATCAATGTCAAACAAACTTAAATTATGTAATTCCTAAGAAGATGGCAATAGAAAACTATCCAACAAAAATTTCAATCAGTCTGGGGTTGGGGCTCAGTGGCAGAGTGCTTGCCTCGCGTGTGTGAGGCACTGGGTTCGATCCACAGCACCATGTAAAAATAAGTAAACAAAATAAAGATTCTGTGTCCATGTATTACTAAAAAATAAAAATAAAAAAAATTTCAATCATTTGATGGCACATTTTCATCTAGAGGCAAGATTTGTTTACCAAAAGTACAAAGACACATTTTCCCTCTATTCATTTATAATTTCACTATTATTCTTTTTATTTAAGTCTGGAAAAAAAATACCAAGTTATTGTTAAAGTTTAGGACAGGTGCTCATGATTAGCTTTAGCACCAAACAGTTTGGTACTAACCATGGATAATATTAATACATGTAACCAAATATATTTGAAAAACAAATACCCAGCACCCTGTTGCTATAGAAATAAAAGGAACAATGACGACAACAACAACAACAACAAAATGTGATTCTCTTTCAGAACATCTGTGTTGAGGTTTTTCTTGAATGACTTACTTTGGCCTTAAGCAACAGAATAGAAAACTGAAACTTTAAAGTTCAATTTTTATCGCACTCCTTGGCAAGATTCAAATCAGTACACAGACTATTACAAATTCTGAAATATGGTTTGAAATTCTGAATGATGTTTGAAATAGTCTTTGAAACATATATTAGATTAGAATTTTTCAGTAGATAACAGGTGTTATTTTAGAGTCAAGGAACAATACTTTGAGACATGTCAAACTGTGGAAATTTACTTGGAACCCAAGTGCCTCAACAAAACCAGAACAAGGGAAAAAAACAAACAAACTAGCAGTCAAATCAGCCAGAGCAGAGCAACACTCTAGTAGTTTTAAAAATATTTGCATGAGCAACTTTGCATTGGTTTATATGCACAAAGTTGTTCTCCCAGCCACATGGTTGGGAATGAGAATTCCATCATAAACAAGAAAATAAATATTAAATCCAATAGTCAAAAGAAGCCTTCATTACATTTTTTTACTCTGTTCAAGAGAGTTCTAGACAATGACAGCATTGATGGAGACATGTTGAAATGGTCCAACCTTTAAAGAAATATGGAGTAAACATAATGACTCCTAAAGAAATTAAAATAAGTTAAATGTGAAACAACGTTATCTGATCTTCTAGGATACTTCAGAATATTTTGTAACATTTAGATACATTTGGTAAAATTGTCCATATCCCACTTAGATAATAAACTATCCAGCCTATTTTATACTCTCCTCAATTTGTTAAAATGCTACAGATGCTCAATAAATATTGTCCCAGCTCAAAAGCAAAGCAAAATTTCCTCTGCAGAAAGGGCTGGAAGAAGGTGCTTGTGCTTAACAGTACTTGCAGAATGAGTGATCACGGGAATGAATGAGCATTACCTTGTAATTTCGTCAGAATGCAACACACAGGCTGTTTGGTTTCCTTACCTAAATTCTCCGCATTAGCACTGTTTGAGAACAGTGCTCTTAGAAAGATTTAAATTGCATGAAGGGACTGGAGACATAGCTCAGTGGTAGAGAACATCCTCAGCATGTACAAAATCCTGGGTTCAATCCCAGTACTGCAAAATACATATGTATATATAAACATATATAGACATAAAAACCAAAAAGTCAACAAATCTAATGATGGAGAAGGCGAAGATTATGTGCAGTTCTTCCACAAAAGCAGCTGGTTAGGCTAAATACTCTCATAGGACCTGACCTAAACTTCTATCCTTGAGTTAGATAGATCTTTGAGATTGCTAAATTGCTTAATCTGGATAAAGAAGTGAAATATAATGGAGGAAGTAGCTCAATATAATAAATATTATAAACATAATATATAAATATATTTAAAAATATATTTATATTTTATTTATATAAAAATGTAAATAAATTTATATATGTATAAATAAATTTATATATATAAATAAGTTTATATATATAAATAGATTAATACAGTAAATATAATAAATATAATGGAGGAAGTGGTTGACGACAGTTTGGATAGTGTTGTTAAACGTCAGTGCTTGTGCCTTGTAGCCCTTTAAACTCTTAGCATGGTACAGTAGTGCATTGTGTGTGTGTATGTGTGTGTGTGTTTCACATTAATATGCCACTCTCTCTTTTTTAAAAAAATTTTTTTTAGTTGTAGATGGACACAATGTCTTTATTTCATTGCTTTGTATCGAACCCAGGGCCTCACACATGCCAGGCAAGCGCTCTACCACTGAGCTACAATCCCAGCCCCCGCCACTCTCTTCTTACTTCTTCCACTTCACCTGTTATGTTGATAACATCATCTCATTATGCACCCAGGATAAAAGTTTTAACGCTTCTTTTTCCTTTTAAACATTGCATTTGCCATAAAAATCCCACAAATTGCATCCATAAAGTGAATTTCCCTCAAATGTTGCTTCCATCTCTCTCAACTGCTTTGATTCAAGATTCTGAATTTCCTGCCAAAACTTGGCCAGAACCTTTGAATTGGCCTGCTAACTTCTGACTTTCAGCCTTGCTTCTCCAGGAACTAATGATGATATGGGCATGTCACTTACCTGGAGAATAAGATCAGCGTTTTTTAAACTTGCTATGAATCTATTCCATAATCTGGATCCAGTTTATCTATCAAGACTCTTCTTTCACTCAATATCACCTATCCTGGTCCTGGTCACAATGAACTCAAGCTCATTGATACCAAATACTTTTTCCCCATGCTATAGTTTGGAACTGGTTTGTTCCCTAAGTGTTCATGTGTTGGAGGTTTAATTCCCAGTGGTGTTGGGTGATAGTGCAAACTTTGAGAGATGAGTCCTGGTGGGAAGTCCTTAGGGCAATCGGGGTGTACCCTCAAAAGGAGTCAAAAGAAGTATACCTTCCAAAAAGATTAAGGAATTTTTCATGGAGCCCTGGCTAGTTCTCACAAGGGGATTGTTATAAAAGCTGAGCCTTCCCTACCTGGTCTCTTTCTTACTTCCTATATAGAAGTGTGTTCACTTGCTCCCTCACTTACTCCCCTATACACTCCCACCACTGCCATAATGTGATGCAGCAGAAAAGGTCCATCAAGAACTGAGCCAGTGCAGATGCCATACCCTTGAGCCTCTAAAACTATGAGATAAATAAACCTCTTTTCTTCATACATGGCTTGCTTCGAGTATTTCATTATAGTTAAAAAGCTGACTAATATACCTTGCCCCTGTGTGTGCTATTTGAAGGTCTTACAAAGTAAGAAAAAAAATAATTGCTTAATATATATGTAGAATACTTATTTCTGCCTGAAAATAATAAAGCAAATAAAGTCAAACATACACAACATACTAAAAATAATGTAGATTATTTCTAAATACTTTATAAAATTTAGACTAGAGAGAAAGGGATAAGTTGAGTGATTTTTAGGAGTTTTTCTGTAATTCTAGTCCACAAAGTCACTATTTTTTCCTCTTTGCAGTGCTGGGGATCAAAACCAGGTCTCATGCATGATAGGCAAGTACTCTACAGCTGAGCTACATTCCCAGTCCCAAGTCCATCTATCTGTCCTACACAGAATTTTCAGAGCAAAGAACAAAATAAAATAGCTTTAAATTACATCAAAATGCAGTTGGGCAGAAGGAAGAATGTTCAAGAATCAACATTCAATAATAAGTCCTTTAATATTCAATACTTAAATAAAGATGCAAAGTATAATTTACAAAATCTCATAAATAATACATATTAATAAACTAGAAAAGCATTCTGTCTAAACAATTATGTATCAAATTCAGCATATAAAATTACCATCAAACTTTAGTGTGAAGATTTCTAGGTATATCTGAAAGGCTTTATTGAAAAATGCTCTCCTCTATTTTTCTTTTTAATTGAATACTTTCTCTTAGGAAACTGACAAAACTTAAATAATTTTAGGCAAGTTACCAAATTGTCTCTTTGTCATTTTCATTTGGTAAAGAAGTTAGACACCTAAAATCTTAATCAACTAACTGAATTTAGATAGGCTCAAGAGCAATGTTTTAATAACAAATTATTGCCAGTTTATCATCATATTATAATCATGAGCTAATATTATCAATTCATATTTCCTCATATTAGTCCATGTATCAACATGAACTAATTTACAAAAGGAATTAAGCTCTAGTAACAACTTTAAAGTTTGCATTTCCCTGAGTTTTTCTTTAAATTTATATCAATTTTGAATCAAAACTTAGCAGAAGCTAATTTTAATTTGAAAATCAAAAACATCTGCTTTTCATTTGACCAGCTTTACCTCTACTTCCTCCATTTGGTTTATGGCCTCATGAATTTTGTGATGACACACACTCTCCATAGTCAAGTTTTTAGTCATTTGAACTGTCTTTAGGAATTTTAAAATGTAGTATTCCTGGAAGAGGAATTTTAAATTTATTAATGCATAATGTAGAAAATTATTGCTTACAAATTTAACTGTAGTTATTCTGGTTTATAAATTATGGACAGTTGAATTATGTGTAACATGAGTATTCTGCAAATACATGATTTTTAAAAAGGTTTGGGCTGGGGGTGTAACTCAGTGGTACTACAAGGTCCTGGGTTCAATCCCCAGCACCAAAAAAGGAGAGAAATAAAGAAATAGAAGGGTTTTCTTAGTATTTTAAGTTGTACCATGCTTAGATTTTTTGACAAATTAATTCTCAAACTATCATAGCATTGTTCCTAAATGTAATCATTTGCACTTCATCAACTTGAACTGTATAAGTGATTTTTCTTTACTTTTCCATTTTAAAGTGGTTATTTTCCTTAAAGATAAAAGAGAGAGAAAACAAAGCAAGTGTTTCTTGTTTCTCTCAAAACAGCTG
This sequence comes from Geosciurus inauris, assembly GCA_004024805.1. Lineage (NCBI taxonomy): Eukaryota > Metazoa > Chordata > Mammalia > Rodentia > Sciuridae > Geosciurus > Geosciurus inauris. Next base: position 43,460 of record PVHX01006094.1, on the reverse strand, counting down.
ATCGCTTAAGTCATTTGCCTAAGGAGTCACCTCACTACAGAACAAAGGAAAACTTTGGACTAGACAGATGGCTTTATTTACTTAGGTAAAGTTCAGATCTGAAGAGCTTGCTGGACTTGTAAAACCACATTATCCAAATGAGATTGCCAGGCAGTGTGGCGGTGCACAAATGTTCATGCTGCATAAACGGGAGCCATAGGCTCTGTGTGTTCACACTGAGAAGGTGGCACTCACTCCCCTCCAGAGTCCTCTCTGTTCTCCTGAGCAAGTAGGCTATGGTCTCCCCTGAATGTGGAGAACTGACCACTGGCCCTGTACCAGGCGCAAGGGGTTATGGGGTCAGAGAGCTTCTCTCCTGTATTCATGAAAAATCTACCTCACAAAGACCCTTTAGTTTATCTCCTCCCCAGCCCGCATTTCTTTTCTAACAGCTTGGCATTTGTTTGTCAAGGAGGGGTTCTGCTGCAGGAGTGTGGGGTTTTTAATTACTTGAGATTGAGGGCACCTGGCCACAACAGCGTCAACGTCAACAACGGTAAGTGAGAAAAGGCTTTCCAAAGAGCTGACTCCTGTACTGCATTCAGAAAACTGGAACAAAAGATTAATTATGCACACCTGGAGCTGCCCATGAACTCAAAGACCAACAAGTTTCCCTGGCTGTTTGCTAATGGACACACATTTCACACCATGTTCTCTCAACTTCTGTGCATGTATAGTCGAGTACATAGACATTCAATAAGCAAACATTTTCCCTGTCTCAAGATCCATTTATTATATACAATAAGTATAATGTCCTTAATTATATTTATTTAATTGAGATGCATTGTTTAATTATGGCTAATTACTTGCTGTAGCAATTGTTTCCGTTTTTAAATATGCCCCCATTAAAAGAGAAAATCACAACAAATCTAGTTTTGCATCTCTTCATTGGCTTTATTTGCAATCGTAGAATCACATAGCAGCCTGATCACACAGGGAGCTTAAATTTATATTCAGAAAAAAGAAAATGACATAATGAAAACTAGTGAGGTTTAGGTGCAGTTGATTATAGCTCCCTCTGTCTCTATTTGAACTCTGGTTTAAACAGTTGGCCACTTGTGATTGCCTGAGACTGCTACTCCTTACAAAGTAAGTTACAGTCTGTTTATATGTCAAGTTAGGTTGCAGTTCAGCAGTGACACAGGCCACTAATAATATGATGCATTCTACAGAATGCAATGTTAATATAATGGTTAAGAGGTGCAAATCAGGCTAATTCTTTTTTTTTTTTCTTTTTTTCTTTTTTCTTTTGGTACTGGGTATTGAACCCAAGGATGCTCTACCACAAAACTACATCTCCAGCCCTTTTTATTCTGAGACAGGGTCTCTCTAAGTTGTGTAGGCTGGCCTGGAACTTGTGATCCTCCTACCTATGCCTCCCAAGTAGCTGGGAATACAGGTGTGCACCACTGCACCAGCCTAGGCTAATTTTTTTAAGGTAATGATTTTTTGTTTGTTGATAAGAATTTATTGATCAATAAAGATTAAGTGTAATTCCATTAGTAATAATAATCCTACAAAAAGGGCTTCCTGAGCCTTTTAGGGACCACTCTTGATGTAGAGAACCCTGATGTAGTTTGCTGAGTATCATGAGGCTGATACTTGTTCCTTGTGCACCAGATGATGCACCACTGTAAATCTCCCTTATCCTTAACCTGCTCTGTATTTTGAGGCCTCAAGCTTACCCTTGGGGCCTCCAGCTCGCTGGGCCAGGTTTCCCAGCACACCCCTACCCTTTAGATACCCTTGGTACTATCATAATCCCTTTCTTTTGTCCCTAAGTCTTGGGTTCTGGGATCTTGAGCACTGATCCAATTAATATTCATGACTAATAACTGATCAAAACTCTTCCCCTCATAAGTCATTTCAGTATGTTCCCCAGCATGTTTTAATGTCTTAACAGAAAGGACTGTACAATGTGACTTTTAAGCCCAGAAATAGGATACGAGGGGACTACTTCATTGGAGGCAAAAGGGATTCACTCATTCCTCCATATCCAAGGGGAACTGTTCTAGGATCTGCCACAGATTCCAGTACCTGCAGATGCCCAAGTCCCTTATATAAAATGGTGTAGTATTTGCATATAACACACACACATCCTTCTGTAAATTGTTGTTATATATAATATCTAATACAGAATAAATGTTATATAAATAGTTGTTATATAAGATTGTTTAGGAAATAATGACAAGAAAAATAAGTCTGTATGTGTTCAACATAGATGCGATTTTTTGAAATGTTTTTCATCTGAGGTAATGTAATTCTCCGATATGGAACTCATGAATGTGGAGGGTCAATATATTTCACATTCCTCCCAAATGATCTAATGTATGAGTCCCCACTCTCTGCCAGTGGCTACACTAAGCCTTTATTTTTCACAGTCTCTCTAATTCCTATAAGAATTTTCTGTAAAACTGAGATTTCATCTCACTTCAGTCAGAATGGCAGCAATCAAGAATACAAATAATAGGGCTGGGGTTGTAACTCAGTTGGTAGAGCGCTTGCCTAGCATGTGTGAGGCACTGGATTCGATTCTCAGCACCATAAATAAATAAACAAATAAAATAATGGTCCATCTACAACTAAAAATAAATTTTGTAAAAAAAGAATACAAATAATAAACCAAAGGTCAAATGTTTTCTCTGATAAGGAGATGCTGATCCATAATGGGAGAGGGCAGGTAGGGAAGAATGGAAGAACTTTGGATTGGGCAGAGGGGAGTGAGAGGAGGGGTGGGGAGTGTGGGGACGGGAAGGATGTTGGAATGAGATGGACATAATTACCCTATATACATGTATGATTACACGACCGGTGTGACTGCATTGTATACAACTAGAAGAATGAGAAGTTGTGTTCCATTTATGTACAATGTGTCAAGATTCATTCTACTGTCATGTATAACTAATTAGAACAAATTTTTTAAAAAAAGAATACAAATAATAACCAGGCCTACAAATATGTCTGTAATCCCAGTGGCTAGGGAGAGTGAGGCAGGAGGACCACAAGTTCAAAACTGGCCTCAGCAACTTAGTGAGGCCCTAAGCAACTTAGCAAGACCCTGTTTCAAAATTGAAAATAAAAAAAAAAACGGCTGGGGATGTGGCTCAATGGTTAAGCACCCTTGGGTTCAATCCCTGGGTGGGAGGGATAATAATATATGCTGAAGAGGATATGGGGAAACAGAAACACTTTTTTATACTGTTGGTGGGATTGTAAATTAGTATAACCACATGGAAATCAGTGTAGATGTTCCTCAAGAGACCAAGGATGAAACCACCATATGAGCCAGCTATACCACTCTTTGGTATCTATCCTAAAGAATTAAAGTCAGCATACTATAGCAATACATGCAAACCCATGTTTATACCAGTACAATTCACAGTAGTTCAATTATGGAACCAGCCTGGGTGTGATCAACAGATGAATGGATAAAGAAAATGTGGTGCATATGCAAAATGGAATTTTATTCAGCCATAAAGAAAAATGAAGTATGTCATTTGCAGGAAAATGGATAGAACTTGAGTGCATTGTGTTAAGCAAAATAAACCAAACTCAGAAAGTCAAAAGTCGTATGTTATTTCTTATATATGGAAGCTAAAGAGAAAAAATGGGTTAAAAATAGAGGGATCTCATGAAAATAGAAGCACGACCAACAGAATAGAGGAAAAAGGGAGCAGAGGGAGGAAGAAAGAGAGGTACTGGGAATGAAATTGGCCAAATTACGTTGTTATATTGTGTGCATATACAAACATATCACAATGAATTCCATTGTTATATGTGATTATAAGGCCCCAATTTAAAAAAGAATCCTCTGTAAATATTATTATACCTATATTTCAAATAAGGATATGGAGGAATAGAGACAACTTACTGGAGTTCACACAGTTGATAGGGAATTCTGAACCCATCACCACCTCACTCAAAGCCTTCTCTCTCCCAGGTACATACAGGTCCTCCCAGGGTGTATTCCACCAGTAGGAGAAACTTCCCACATGCCAGCTCTTAGACAAAGCACTCTGGCCACTCTCTTGAGCAGCATGATTCTTTGAAGAGTGAACATTGATACCTAGTGAATGAAGACATCATCTCTGACATAATTTCTCCCATTTCGTGTATGAGGAAACTGAGACAACAAATGGCTTAAAGACAAGACACATGACAACATCATCACAGCCTCACAGGGTATAGCCTATTACTTATTAACTAAAAATAATGGATGAATGGATGGATTTATATACTCTAAAATGTGAAGATCCATTTGTTTCATGAAAAACTGAAATTAAAAACCAATGGGAACATCTAATGAAAGCAAGAGAAGCTCTTCATAAATAATCCTTAATATTATTTTTTAAAATGTTTTTAGTTGTAAATGGACACAATATCATTTTATGCATTTATTTTTATGTGGTGGTGAGGATTGAACACAGTGTCTCATGCATGTGAGGCAAGCACTCTACCACTGAGCTACAGCCCGAGCCCCAATCCTTAATATTGTTAATGAATGCTCTTATAATTGTCTTCATTTTTTCTTCTTATATACTTTGCATCTATTTTCCTCCCATCTTTGGGGATATAAGAATTCCTCTCACCACTTCTGTTTCCTGCTCTGTTGTATTCATGGTATTTCAGTAGTTGAGGAATATTCATTAAAGAAGGTCAAATCACATCTTAGGAAATGTGCAAAAACAAAACCTATTGAAAGGCATATGTAAGTAATGTTTGTATTCATGCGGTCAAATTGCTACAAATAGAACACTAGAACTAACATTGTATTTGCCAGGAGGACCTTTGGTTCCAGACTAGGGGTCTGATACTTTGGAGCTTTATTACTGAGTGACAATTCTGAAGTCCAGGTGACAGTGATGCTCAGCAGAAATGGAAGGGATATAGTCAGGCTGTAATAGAGTTCTCCCTCTGCTTGTTTCTTGATGATGATTTGCTGCTGTACATCACATCTTTTCTGGAAATAAAATTTCATTAAAATAAAAGTTGAACTGACAAAATTAAATTTTGCTGTCAAGAATGACTGGAAATAACTGCAGCTTGCCTGCATATGATGATGAAACAACCTTGTCATGGTAGCCTGTACATTTTGCGTGTCATCTGCTCCCCAGCACCCACCAGCAGACAGCTCTCCTCCGTCTGGCCCCAAACACCACTCAGAGTTTAAGCGTATCGAGCTCTTAACTGTGGATGTGCCATGGATATTTGCCCCATTCCATCCACAAAAGGCACATTTGATAAGCCATGGCCTCTCACAGACACCATCAGACTCCACATACATATTTAAAGTTTACCATCTATCTTAGTAAAGTAATAGCATCTTTCAAAAAGATGCATTGCAATATAACCTCATCCACAAGGTTTCCAAAGAAGCCTTTAAATGGCCCCTTTTAATAGTGTCACATTTGATATGTAAAACAGCCTAATAATAACAATGAAGTCACTACAAAAAGTAAATTACTTGAAAAGTAAAGAAGAAATTTCTAACTTAAAATAAGTGTCAACCACAGCATGTCAGGAGAGGGCTTTTGTGGACAGGGGCAGCAGGTCAAAGGACAGATGGTTCTGATAAAGCCCATGTTCAGTGTTCCATATTTAATGCAGATCCACTCACCCTAGCCACAGCCTGCTTTCCCATGCCACTCTGGTGGGCATTACTTGGTTAATAGTGCCTCCTTCACCCAACATTAGCAACCTAGGCCACCTGCTGGAGCTAATTCCCCTGTAAAACCCTTCCCTTCCCAAGGGAAGTTCTGCCCTCAGAACCAGAGAGCTAGGGGAGGGGGTTCTGGGATGTCACTCAGTGGTAGAGCACTTACCTAGCGTGCACAAAGCCCTGGGTTTGATCTTCAACACTCCAAAACAATAATGATGATAATAATAGTAATAAGAGAATTGAAGGTGCTTGGCACAAGGCCTGGCCCATTTTGAGCCTTCAACAAATTATATCTAATATTTCTGGTCATTGTGTATATAATAATAATAGCTGTATAAGACCCCAGTTTGACTTCGGTGTTAAATTTGATTGTAAATATGGATTAAAATATATAAAAAACTTCAAGTAATTCAAGCCATTTATAAGGCATTACCCAAAATTTCTTGCCCATTAAGGATCCTGCTTAAAAGGAAATCAAACTGTTTTCTGAATACATATATGGTATGACACTGTGGTAGCCCTAGCACCTCCAAATCTGCCTGGTACATCCTGCATATGCAATAAATACTGTTGAATGAGTGTCTCTTGATCAGACTACGTGCAAACATCTCAGCAGAGGGTTAGCTGGCCTGGTGGCCTGAAATTGGTTCCAATATTGGCAGGCATACAGTGTATGGCAAAATATATGAGCTTATTAGAAGTAGTCAATTTCCTATAGGACATAACAAAATGATATGCTCTAAGAATTTGCATTGGTCTCAGAGAGTCACTTCAAAAGGCTTGGAGATGGAAGATTTCTTTTGCTGTGCCATATTTATGGTATTTTCAGTTACAGGAGAATTTTGCTAAAGGGTATCAAATTATATTTGGGTGCACTTACATTTTACTTTTATGTTTACAATGATATTCTTGAATTTGCAATCATTAGCCCCACTTCACAAATTAGAATGGAAACTCATCAAGATTAAGGAATTCATCAAACTTTATGTTGTTTGTAAGTGGAAAAAAACAGGTTCAAACCCTGGTCTGTCTGGTCCAGAACTGACTGACTATTTTTCTTTGGAAGACTGTTCTTCTATCATCTGGTAACTATTCTAAGTAATGATTGTTTCATATACAATAAACAGGATCACAAAATTTGAATTTCAGAGTCAGAGAGGATCCATCAGTGTTCACACTAATATCCATGAAATGGAATGTGAATTGAGATGTGCCATATTTAAGAATTCTCTGAGTGCCCATTCCCCTCTCCCTCTTTCTAAGATTTGTTCTAACTATCCCCCATGCAGTTCATGTGACTTTAGGAAACCAAATCTATCCCCAGGTCCAAGATGGACCCAGATTAGTCTAATACAGTTTAAGTGAATCCACGTGTCTTGTTGGTGATAGTTGTAGGGTTAGGGTTATGATATAATGAGAGCAAAATAGATCCAAGGAAGGGCTTCCAGGAAGGACCATAACAGTTCTTTTTCAAAGATTTCAGGGGCATCCCTCCTTTGTATGAGCTGGGAAGCACAGAACCCTAGCAAGAGCCTGCCTAAGATCCCAGAAGTCAGAGGAAGTGTGATGCTGGGGTTGGCAGAATGGAGAGTCAGGAAGAGTCTGGCCCTTACACAATGCAGAGCCTCTGGATGAATCACATCTGGAGTCCCTCTCTGTCTCTGGGATTCAAATTGTAATCCAGTGAAAACCCTTAATGCTTAAATTACTTTGAGTTGAGTTTTCTGTTATTTCCAACAAAATCACATTAAGATACTACATAGAATTTTTAAATTCTATAATCTGACCATTGCAGGGAGTATAAATACAATTTGAGGATTATTGTACTGCCTTGGAGAAGAAACACTAAGTGAACACAAGGTATAGCATTAAAATAGTCTCAGGAACAGAATACTTTGTTTATAAACAAATGTAACTCTGTTAGGTGAATTTAAAAATTGAGTCAGGTGTGGTGGCACATGCTTGTAGTCCCTGTGGCCCTGGAGGTTGAGGCAGAAGGATAGTAAATTGAAAGCCAGCCTCAGCAACTTAGGGAGGCCCTAAGCAACTTAGCAAGACCCTGTCTCAAAATCAAAAATAAAAAGGGCTGAGGATGTGGCTCAGTGGATAAGCACCCCTGGGTTCAATCCCTAGTTTAAAAAAAAATTGAGGTAGTTGACACTCTCCTTGCAAAAGCAGGTAGAATCTAAAATGCTCGTTTTCTTTTCCTAAGATTTTTGGATTATCACATATAGTATACAAATATGAAAATAAAAATGGGGAGCTGGGGTTGTGGTTCAATGGTAGAGTGCTTGACTCTCACGTGTGAGGCACTGGGTTCGATCCTCAGCACCACATTTAATTAATTAATTAATTAATTAAAGATATTGTGACCATCTACAACTCAAAAAACTTTAAAAAAATAGAAATGGGAAATGTATGTGACTTTTGACATAGCTATGTCCCTCTGAAATTCCAGTTCAGTCTGCTGATAAAGCTGCGTAAATTACTGGGTAAACTGCAGGCTTGGACCGTTCTCTGACCAGCTGACCTTGAGCTTTCCTTACCTGAGAGGAAAAGCCAACAATACCGGTGCAATCCCCTTAATGAACTGAATTGAAGGTCAAAAGAGAAAATCTCTCTCGAAGTATCTATAACTGAAAGGATCTCAGAAATAGTGAACCTTGCTATGCAAGATTCTCTGCAGGGTTCCCCAAATCCAAAATTCTACCCTGTTTTATGTTAAGGATTTATCTTTCCTTAGAGCCAAGTTCTAATTCTCAAATGGGCTCAGAAACTACTTCCTCTCAAGACAGAGTCCCTGATCATTCTTCCTGAAAATAATGGCCCATCACGTCATCTGGAAGCAACAAAACCAAAGTCAGGTTTGAGTTTGTTCCTCTTTTTCTCTTTCCCTCACCCTGTGGCATCTCAGATGCATCTCACTGTTAGGCAACTCCTGAAGCAAAATCTGTAAACAGCCAGGGCTTGAAATCTATACAGTACCAGGCACAAGTCAAAAGGCTGTAACTTTGAGAAAATTACATGTTTTAGTTGCTGTTTTTGCTGGCACCAGCCTCATTCAAACAGAGTAAGTCATAAAGCAGAGCAAGCAGCACAAACAGGCTTGAGTGACTTCCTCAAGAACAGTGAATAAAGCCAGGTGAGGTGGCGCATGCCTGTGATCCCAGTGGCTTGGGAGGCTGAGGCAGGAGGATCATGAGTTCAAAGCCAGACTGAGCAAAAGTGAGGCACTAAGCAACTCAGTGAGACCCTGTCTCTAAATAAAATACAAAATAGGGCTGGGGATGTGACTTGGTGGTTGAGTGCCCCTGAATCCAATCCTTGGTACCCCCCCCCAAAAAAAGAACAGTGAATGAAATAAATGACCCAAACCTAAAATTCTGATTCGGAAAAAAATGTGAACCAATCGTTTCATGTTTAAAACACTACACCCTTGGTTCTTCTCAGTGCACATGCAGTGACTCCTTGGCACCGTGGGAGCCACGGGGACAGGTCCTTTGCTGCTTTCAGATCCAACCTCCTGAATGCCAGAGAGGGTTTTAGAAGTGGGCTCGCTGTCAGGAGACTCCTTTTGATAGCATTGGGTCATTTTAGTCTTTTCACTTAATTTCCGTGATGGTAAATGCAGAAGACAATTCTCCTGAACCAAAATGAGCAGGGGAGAGTTGTAGCTAAGTCTCTCTACTCAGTGACCTTGCAATTATCCCTGGCAGGAGAAAAATAGTGATTTCACAATTTAAAAATGGTCATCTCTACCCAAACACAATCTAAAAATATTCTTGGGGGCCGCAGTGGAGCAGAGAATGGGCCTTATCTGGAAGATACTATCCTCTTTGATATCAAAATGCAATCTCGCTATAACACATTGTTTTATTTTTTTGCCATGTTTAAGTAGCATATTTCTCACTCTTTTGAAGATAACAACTAAACAAATGAGACTGGGAAAATGAGATTGGCACTTCACAGGAATATTGTTTTCCTGAGTATAAGAAAAACAAAACCCCTGACATTGCTACAACTCTAATTTTATCCTCTCCTTTGATCTTGTTAGATATTTACACCAACCTTGTGAAAAGAAACTAAAGTTTAGACAGAATATACTTTCTTAGAGTAGAAATATTACTGATTCAATACCTTTTTAAAAAATTTGTTTCTCCATCTCTTTGCAGTCCCAAATTTGAAAGTAGAATACAATTAAAAGTAACCTCTAAACCGGGCATGATGGTGCACACCTGTAATCCCAGCACTTTGGGAGGCTGAGATAGGAGAATCGCAAGTTCAAAGCCAGCCTTAGCAACCACGCGCTAAGCAACTCAATGAGACCCTGTCTCTACACAAAACACAAAATAGGGTTGGGGATGTGGCTCAGTGGTCAAGTACCCCTGAGTTCAATCCCTGGTCCTCTCAAAAAAAAAGTAACCCCTAAATCAATTTATAGATGTGGATTCGGCACTTGAGAAGCCTAACCCAGGTCACATAGCTGATGTGCAGAGCTAGTTCTAGAACAAGTTAAGTCCAAGCCCTGGATTTTTCACTCCCTGCCCTGTAACCTCACGTCTTATGACTAGTGAAATAGCTACTTGCACATACACACTGAGCTGTGCTTCCCAACAGAGTTAGAATGGCACTGGCAAGGGTCTTGTATCTTTTGCTTTTTCTATCATTTGAATATTTTTCAGCTAGAACACATTCATTCACTACTTGATTGTAAAAGGAATAAATATATTTTTTCAGCTTTACTGAAGCATAGTTGACAAAAATTTGCATATGTTCAATGTGTACAATGCAGTGATTGATATACATTGTGAAATGAGTCTTATAATCAAGTTCACTAACATTCATCACCACAAATAGTGGGGGGGGGCAGCAATTTTAAGAATACAATACAGTGTAATAACTATGCTCCTCATGCTGTACATTAGAGCCCCAAAACCTAGAAAAATATGAGAACATTTTAACAATCTCTGAGGACTATTAAATACGAGGTAGCTATGATGTGTTCTTGTTCATTTTACTATGTGAATGCATTGTTCTATTTTTCACTTACTCCCTATGCATGACTTCGTTTGGTTCACAAAGGAACTCCACTCCCAGGAAATGGAAGGAAAGAAAGAGAACAACTATCCAATTCAATAATTGAATAATCTAACTTGAAGATTAGTGGTAGATTTCCATTTTGTGCACTAATTGTTGAGCTACCCAAGCTCACCTCTCTCTTCCTTTGCTGTCCTTTATGGACCACACTCACTCACAAACATCTATAATTCCTTGATACCTTTCTTTTTTCCTATTCATTCCCAATGCTAGTGAAAAAATTCAGAAAGTCACACAGAATGGCACCATTAAAATGTGTGGTTTCCAAGAATGGGAAGTTATATTCCATGTATGAATAATATGTTAAAATATATTCTACTGTCATGTATAACTAAAAAGAACAAATAAAAGAATTTTAAAAAGTAAAAAAATAAAATGAGTGGTCTTCAGTTCAACTGGATGACCATCACCATCAGTCTGCCATTTTTCTTATCCTTGATTTGTTTCCTTTCCTGGTGTAAATATTTCAAACCTTGACTACTTTCCTCAAGATGCCAAAGTTGTCTTTTTTTCCTTCACTCTTTGAAGATAAACTTGCTTGTAATTTTGTCAACAAAATAGAGGAATCTGGAGGTAGTGACCCTACACTTCTTCCACTATACGTTTTATCTATGGCCAACCCTGCTTCAAGTTTGTTCAGACCCCATCTCTGCCTACTCACTTGCTCCCTTCCCCCTACCTCCTCCAGAACCATGCAGCACTTTCTCTTCTTTACTTGTATCTTTTTACTTGTCTAGCCCTTCTTCTTGGCCCATTAATATGCTTAATTACATCACTAGTCTTTACAAAGATTTTTGTTCAGATTACTGCCTAAATTATCCCCCTCCCTTCTTATCCAGACTTTAAAAGAACAGTATTTCCTTTTTTCTCCTCTTCGTCCTTCAACTCCAGTCTGTTCTCCATCTCCCCACAGCTCTAATGAACAGTACACTCACATGCATGTTCGATGAACTAAGCTAAAGAGTCAGAATCTCTTCCCATCTCAATCTAATTTCTTATCTCTGCTGTATTGTCTACCAGCCCATTCTTGAAGAGCTTTACCACCTCACACTATCTTGGTTTCTAGGACAAACCATCCTCTCTGACTGAGCATTCAGGCTTCTGCAACTCTTTTATGACAGCTGTCCTATAGGAGACAGGCAATCCATTCCCCCTCCCTGTGTGCTCCCATTCATTCACTTTCCAGTTTCCAAGGACATGACAATAGCCAAAGCTGCATAGGGTGCCCCAATCCAAATACCAGATATAACTAGTTTCAAAACACTTCCACCTAGATATTCCCTAATGCCACATTGAGGTAAGATAGAAGAAACAAGGATGGGTAGAAAGGAGGCAAACAGGGAAGGAAAGAGGGACTGTAGCTTTAAGTCTAAAAAATCCATGAACACTCTCACCTTCATTCCCTAGACTTGTTTTTCTTCCTGGTTTGAATTCCTAAAAATAAATTTTAGAGTGCTATAAGTCCAGTTAATTAGTGTTTCTTTTTTTGTTTTGTTTTGGGGTTTTTTTGGTACTGGGAATTGAACTCAGGGGCACTCGACCACTGAGCCACATCCCCAGCCCTATTTTATGTTTTATTTAGATACAGGGTCTCACTGAGTTGCTTAGTGCCTCTCCATTGCTGAGGATGGCTTTGAACTCGGGATTCTCAAGTCTCAGTCTCCCAAAGTGCTGGGATTACAGGCATGCACCACCACGCCCAGCTAATTAGTGTGTGTTTAGACTAATCAAAAGAAACCTGAAGCTTGATGTGGTGGCACAGCCTGTAATCCCAGTGACTTGGGAGGCTGAGGCAGGAGGATGGCAAGTTCAAATCCAGCCTCAACAATTTAGTGAGGCCCTGTCTCAAAATAAAAAATAAAAAGATCTGGGGATGTAGCTCAGTGGTTAAGCACCCCTGGGTTCAGTCCCTGGTATGGAAGGAGGAGGAGGAGGAGGAGGAGAAACCTAGAAAAACCTATAAAATACAAGAAGCCTATTAAAAATCTATAATAGGGATATAACCCAAGTGTTCTTAACTAGATAATGTCAATTTAGAGATTCTGAGAAGAGCCAGACCACCATGACCTACTCTATGTTCCATGATCAAAAGAATGGAGCTCATCTAACTGACACCACTCTACAAACCTCATGTTCACCATGTACAAAGTTTCCTTTAGAAAGGAAACTAGTTCCATTTCCTAGTTCCATTTTGGAAGCCAGCTGGCATGGATATCTACCCAAGACCGACCACCATGCTGGAAGAAGACAGAGTCATGTAGCAAAGGAAACCTAAAAAATAAGCCACCACATGTAGAAAGTGAAAAGGCACAGCGCAGGGAGGCACCAGGCATACCAGAGAGGACACCATCTTGGAGAGGATCTTCTAGTCCCTACTACATTGGTCCTTGTCTAAATTTCATTTCTACCATGTCTCTCTAGAAAAGATAGGGTAGTGCTCAGAACAAGCAATGCAAATAGTCTGTTGTTTTCATCAAAAAGGATCCATAGAATTCAAACTAGGTCATTTCCCATACTTCCTGTAGTTCTATGCCGATCAGTCCTGATCATCGAGCCTGATTTTCCTTGGAGAGATGATCTGATTGCCACCTACCCTGCATGGACACAATCTGATCTCCACTTCCTTGAGGGTGATTGGAAGATGGGCCTTCTCAGTTTGGGAAGGCTGAGCTGGAACCTCCAAAACCCTCCTCCACAATGTGGGCTCTGCTTAGCAAAGCCCCTGAACCTGCCCTCTGAGCATTCAGCTTCCCTAACTATGTGCCACTTGCAAGCATTGGGCATCTCTGTGAGGAGATTATGTACCTCTCTGATGCCCAAGACATTGTTCTCCATGTTGGTGTGCAGAAGAATAGCCTATGGAGTTGCAAACTTTGGAACCCCATCCCTAACTCCCTTTTTTTCCTGGGATGCAGCCCCAAAACATGCTTCCCAGGTAATATTAATAAAGATACTTTGTGAACTACACTTTGAGATACATGGTTCTAATGAAACGCTAATTATGTCCTCTGTTTTCAGGGGTATGTGGTCAAACCAAATATATATGAAATGATACCATCTAGTACACAGTAAATACCAAAAGAGATATATGAATGTTGATAAAGTCAAGAAAATGAGATGCATGTGGACATTGTACCATCTGTCTTGGCAAGATTCTGGTAGCAATTGCAATCCAGGAGCACCAGCAATTCCCAGGAACTTGTTAGAAAAGTATATTCTCAGGCCCCACCAGAACAACTGACCCAGAACCCCTGGGGAAAGGCCCCAGAAAGTTGCATTTTGGTGAGGCTTCACCACTTCTGTTTGAACACCATGGAGATGGAGAAAGCTTGGGGTAGGGAAATACCCTAGGGCCAGACTACATTTGACGCCTACAGAGGACATCGGGTAATATATTAAGAGTAAAGTGGGTTATAAAGAAACTAAACCAATGAATGACTCTTCCATGCCGATCCATGACTTGCCTGTTGTAGTTACCTATAGCACACAAGCCCTTTGTCCTGCTGGGATTGCTGGCCATCCATTGTGCTCAGGGTCATATCACACTATTGAAAAAATGAGTCATATAGAACAGTTGCTCTGAATAGTTTTGTATTTAAAACATAGCCATCTGAATTAATCACAATGGGTATGTAAAGACCACCCTGTGATGGTGTTATGTTTTACAGTGTTTGTTTAGTTTACATTTAACATTCCATCTGTACCAATTAAATCATCAATTTGTTTGGATACTGGAAAAAAGAGAGTGTATTCTTTGAACATAAAAATAAGCCAACAGGTTTCAAAGCTGTAAGGCTTAATAAACTATATGCACATCCAATATGTTACATGTACAGAAGGATGGATCATCATTAAACAGGAATTGTAGTTGGTAATGAAATATATGAATATTGGGTTCATTGAACTGCAGGATAGAGATACATTAATCACCTAAATCTTTATTTCAGAAAGCCGTTTTCACTGTTTGAACTACCATAAGAAAAAATTTGAGACAAGAATGTGGCTTACAACTTCTCTTATTACAAACCAGTGGGGTAATGTCATGTACTATAATTAATCTGTTTTTAAGAACGGAAACAAGGAAGCACATGCCCCCACTGAAAGGCCTCTTTAATTTTAGTGAGCTAGAGGGACGTGGCTTTTCTTTTAAGTCTCTGTTTATTACTTGAACATAGAGTAGATGACTAGACAAAGTTAGTGGTTGTCTACCTTGTAATAAAGTCAAAAACTAAGTGTTTTGCTACTCAAGAATCAGATACTAAAGGGAGAAGGAAGTTAGGGCTGTGATGTTGTAGAAAATACAGCAAAAATAAAATGTGTAGCCAAAGACCCATGATCTTGTTTGGAATTTCATTTCACATATATAGTCAGTAAATGGAATTCTGGAGAAAATATCCAGTACAGAGTTCTAGGGAAGAAGTTAACCAGGATCCAACCAGCAAAGTAAGAAAGAACAGGGTTTGTATCATTTTGATCACTATAATTACATTATTTTCTGCTACTAAATTTGTTGCTTTCAGAATAAACATAATTTATTAATAAACTAGAATTCATCTCATATACAATATTTTCTTAAATTATAAACTTTAATTTGTTGCTCCTGTGTTAAAAATACATAATTTGACATAACTTTTAAAAAGAACTTTTACTAGTTATTGCCTATCAGCAAGCAAGTGTCTGAAGTGTGTAGGTTTTTGACCAAATAGGGATTCACAGGGGTTAGAGGTATGGCTCAGTTGGTAGAGCACTTGTATAGAATGTGAGGCCCTGGGTTTGACTCTCAACACAAAATAAAATAAAATAAAATAAAGGTGTTTTTTAAAAATTAATTGTCCTCACATATGTACTCTTTTTAAAAAATTGACATTGAGCTTTCATCTTGCTCTATAACTGTTAAAAATAATTTTTGGTCAATTTCACAAACATCAAGAAAATATCTATAGCAGACTAACATATTCATTTATTCATCTAAATAATTCTATTTATAATTATTTCAATTTAAGTTGCTGTGATTACTGGTATATGCTTTATATATTTTCAAATATCTTTTAGTATTTCCGTAATTGTATAAATAAATGTTTCTACACCATCGGTAATATACATCAACTACTCTAATGTATTTTTATTTTGTCATTTCTTTCTTTTTTCTGTGATGAAGTAATTCTCAAAAAGTCCACTAGGCGGAGTTCTTGCTACAACTATAAAACAAAAGACTGCTCCTTGCTCTTTCTGAATGAGACATTTACCATTTTTCTTAAATTTGTGCACTTGTATTAGCAAACAAGATGTAGCCTCCATGGGCAGCAGATGCAAAGATAAAAATATTCAAATAATATCTTATTAAACAAAAGAAGCAAGGATGGTAATAGAGGCTAAATTTTAGAAATTGGTATTCTTATCTAAAGTAAAGCAAAAAATAATGTGTGCTTCTGCAGATGATCCAACATAAACTTCCATTCTTCAAAAGAATAATATATTTTCACAGGAAGATAAAATTCTGAGTTTTTATGAAATATCATTTGATATTTCTATTTTAAAAAACAATTCATGTGTATTTGCTGACAGCTGTTAAACTCTAAAGATAAAATGTGTTCCTGTCAAATGCTTCTATAGAATTCGAAAGCTTACCTGCAAACTTATGCCATTTTTACTCACACCACATTGATGCTCCATGTTTTCAATGAATTACTCTCTCAAGTGAAAATGATTAATTTATTATGAATTTTACCTGGGCATTTATTAAGAAAAAATACAGACCTAGATGGCTTCACAGTTTTAGCAAAACATGTATGTGCATGTGTGTCAAATGTGTTTATGTGCACTGTCATGTTGGCACATTAGAATTAATGGAAAGATGGCCCATGATATTTCTTTTTCTTTATTTGAGTATTAGCAGTAGACTTGGCTCCACTCTAAGGAAAGGTTGCATTGAGCCTCTGTGACTGGGTGGATAAAAAGATAGCAAACCACCACACGAGAGAGCAAAGCCACATTTTTAACCTTTCCTGGCACCGTGAGCCTGACTTCCAGGCCTTGTGAAGGAGCCAGGCCACCATGAGTGAGGAGCAGATGGAACAGGCAGTAGTAAGACATTATAAACATTTTTGAAAATGGTTCTACAAAGCCAAGTGGCCTGTGGAGTAGCAACGGGGAAGGGGAGCGGGGAGAGAACAGCAACCTGACTTTGAGATTTGTCAGCAGGTGGCAAACACTACCAAATGATGCTGGTATTAAAGCCGTGGAGCTGCGGGGGAGCCGGCTGGAGCACTGCTAGGAGGAGCAGATGTTCCCCTGTTCCCTGGTCCTGCGTCTGCCTGTGCGTCTGGCAGCCATTTTCTACACTGCACCCATTGGTTTAGCTCAAAATCCGAGCCAAGTGCTATAGTGGATCCAACCTCGCCAAAGGCAGGATGTTCCATGGAAGGACCCAAGATGCTATTCAGACTGGTACTAAAATCCTCATTACCTGCAGGATGGAATCCAACTCCTTAGGTTGACATTCAGGGGTCCCCACAATCCTGTCTTAGGTGATCTTTCCAATGTGGCCCCCCACCACTTCACTTCCTAAAATCTATACTCTACCAAGGTAATCTCACTCTGTGCTCACATGGTGCTCACATGGTGCTCCTTCCTACCTCCTGACCATCCCTCCATCTGAGATCCCTCCTGCCTGCCTGTTGACATCCTCCAAAGCTCAGCTGAGAGGATATCTCCTGACGAGTTTGCTCCCATCCCCTCCTCAGCCCAAATTGCTCTCTGGTGTGCCCCAGCAGCACTTGGACTGTTTCTTCATTACATCCTTCAAGTCCAGATGTTTATCTTCTCTTTAAGCAAAACCTTTAAGAGAAGGTACTGAGCCTTCTTCACTGGCATATTTGTATTCCATGCAGGAACACACTACAACCTCTTCTTCTGCTTATCATGTCTTGAACCCTTATGTGCATCATCTTATTTTAATTTGGCTGCATTTGAATCCTCGATTCACCATTCACCATCTGTGCAACTTCGGGCATGTTGTTTAGATTCTCAGTGCCTCAGTGACTCCATCTATGAAATGGGTTAAAATGGCCCTGCCTTAACAAATAACTGTGAGGACCAAATTCCTAATCACATAGACAGTGTATGGCAGGTTCCTGGCCCACAGTAAGGCTCTGAAACATTATCTATTATTTTTTATCACTATTGCTATTGTTATTATTTACTCTACATATAATACTAAATAATAAATGCCATCTGAACCTTTTTCCTAAGTCATATGGCTGGTAAAGATGGAGTCATGATTTAAAGTCAGATTTACTCCAGAGTCAGCGCTTTTGAGCTCTCTTGCCTGATCATGACATTTAATATTATTGCTTAGACAAAAAGAAATAATTTTGGTATGTTTATTAAATGAGTAACAAATGAATTAAAATAACTGTCAAAATGCTTCATGTTAAAACATTAGAACCTGAAAAGACCTCCAGTTAAATCTAATCTTTGTTCTTTACAAATGAGGCCATTTGGGTATATCATGTGTTAGAAAATTTGTTGAGCAGCTACCAAGTGTGAATCACTAGCATAGGCATTAGGGTGGAACTATTGAAATAAAAAAAGCAAAGCAAAGCAAAGCAAAAGATGTTCACCTAAACCTGAGAGAGGCAAGCTATATTAAACTTGTTAATGACAGTCAAAACTCAAATGTCTTAGCCCGGCACGAGAGCGCACGCCTGTAATCCCAGCACTTTGGGAGGCTGAGACAGGAGAATCGCGAGTTCAAAGCCAGCCTCAGCAACAGTGAGGTGCTAAGCAACTCAGTGAGACCCTGTTTCTACCTAAAACACAAAATAGGGCTGGGGATGTGACTCAGTGTTCAAGTGCCCCTGAGTTCAATCTCCAGTAGCAAAAAAAAACACCTCGAATGTCTTGACTTTTTGCTGAGAAAGCTCCACATCCTATCACTGCATTATAGTGTTATAGTAAAATGAACAATTCAGCCTAACATGGAAACTTTTGTAGATAACTCTAGGCCGTGGCCTGCATGGGGAAGGAGTAGGTAACCATTGGATGTGTGGGCTGGCGGGAAATAAAGTCTAGAAAAGTAGTATTAAGAAATAAACACAAAAGTCGAGAAGTTTATATTCAAAGTAGGGACACTGACAGGTGAAAGAGACCTAATGGTCTGAGCCTAACAAAGGGGAAAGCCCAGTGAATGCTTTATTTATAGTAAAACACATCAAAGGAATTCAGTGAAGAGCTTCTTCAGGAAAACAGGATGAAAATGGAGAAAACAAGTTGTTTGGGGCTTGACAGGTTATGGCCATCTCTGGGCAGCTGCGTTTGAACTTAGGGCTGTGAGCTAAGGCAGGGTGCCAGCGTGATCTGGGCTTTCTCGAACTGGGGAATTTCACCCAGGAGTTCCCAGAAAAGCAATCTTCCTGCCTTCTGAGGGCTCAAACAAACCCATAAATCACACACTGTTTCCAACAGATAAATGTTTTGCTTTTAACAACTCCCATATCCCATAAATTCATCTCTCCATAGCAAACTTGATGGCCCTTGGCCTGCCTGGAAGGAGCAGTGTTATACAGGGTCAAACATGCAGTCTACCATCTTCCCCATGGAGTTTCAAATAAGACCGCGCCTGGCTGCCAAATGAATGTGTGCAACAGCCTCAAAGGACCAAGAGTGCCCTTCCCTCTCTTGCTTCCCTTGGAGTTCCTCTTTCTCTCTAGATGCCTTATGAGTTCATGTCCATGGTCCATTGCAGTGGAAATGCACGAAGGTTAAATAAATGGAACAATGAAATGACAATGCGAATAAATCAGTAACAAATGTCGGCTTACCTAGAAATAGGGGGCAGAAAATGCTCACGGATACCTCTAGATGGCAGTGACATGTATTTATAAGGGCCTCCTTCAGATTTTTATCAAGTAACATCCTCCATGTAAAATGTAAAGTTAGGTTTTATGCTCTTGTTTGAATGCCTGTCAGACCTGAATATACGTCAGAAGATGGATATTTAAAAAGGACTCTTAAAAATACATTTAGAGTTGAGCACCCCTGTCCCCCCCCCCACCTCCGCCCCATCGTGACTCGAGCTTGAGGCACGCAGGGCTGGAGTCGCTGCAGATCCGCGACCTGGAGCATCGGAGGCGGTGAACAAAAAATGGGAAAGAAACAGAATTTGAAAGAGTAAAAAAGTGCACGAGGCAGAGCCTGAAGAATTTGTGGTAGAAAAAGTACTAGACTGACGTGTAGTAAATGGAAAGGTGGAATATTTCCTGAAGTGGGAGGGATTCACAGATGCTGACAATACTTGGGAACCTGAAGAAAATTTAGATTGTCCAGAGTTAATTGAAGCATTTCTTAATTCTCAAAAAGCTGGTAAAGAAAAAGATGGTACCAACAGAAAATCTTTATTTGACAGTGAATCTGATGATAGCAAATCAAAGAAGAAAAGAGATGCTGCTGACAAACCAAGAGGCTTTGCCAGGGGTCTTAATCCTGAACGAATAATTGGTGCCACAGATAGCAGTGGAGAATTGATGTTTCTTATGAAATGGAAAGATTCAGATGAGGCAGACTTGGTGCTGGCAAAAGAAGCAAATATGAAGTGTCCTGAAATTGTGATTGCTTTTTATGAAGACAGACTAACTTGGCACTCTTGCCCAGAAGATGAAGCTCAATAACTGTTTGCGTTGTTTCATACATACATATATATATATATATATATATATATATATATATAAAATATGGGTCTCGGTTTTTGATTTACTAGTGTGGAAAAAATAACTACATTCTAATGAAAATCAAGTTTGATATGTTGGTTTTGAAAGTAGTATTGAGAGTTGTTGGGTTTTATTTTTTTTGTTTTGCATCAATAGCACTGGTTACTTTGAACAAATAAAAGCTTTCTGTAGTTGCTTCCTTTATCAGGAAAGGGCATTTGAAAAAAAAAAAAAAACATTTAGAGTTATGTCAGCAAACATAGAGACAACCATCTCTCCCTTAAAACACTGAAAACCTTGGCAAGAACTCTCAGAATCAACCCTTGCAGAACTTTGGAAACAAGTAACAGTGTAGCCTGCAGACAGGGGGCTGCAGCAGGGTGGGAGGTCTCTAGCCAGCCTCTTTTCCTGTTAGCTTGTGGCCATCCTGAAGACAGCAGTCTACATTCCTGGTGTGGGAATCTGGTTCTGGAGATAGCAGAGCAGGCCCTGCTCCCAAGGACCTGCCTTTGTCTGCTTTGATCTAACTCAGGTGTTCTCAGAGAAATGCTGCAACACTCCCTGTGTTTGGCCTAACGCCAGGTGTAGGGCTACTTGGTCCTTGAAAACGATGAAAGCTAAATGACTAAATTACAGCCACCTACAGCAAAAAGTAGTTGGGTAAGCAGTAGAAATGCCAACATCATGGGAGGGAGGAGCAAAGAGTGAAATTTGGGGGAAGGTTAGCTTTATATAAAAGCTATAATAATTATAGCTATTACTAAATATAATATTTCAACATGTTTTTGCTGAATATCTATTATCAGAAAGTACATACTTGGCACAGGATGTACACTGAAAAAAGATCAGAAGCTTTTACTTCAGGTTTTTAGGCTCAGAGTGAAGTAAAAAGTGCAGACTAAGACAAAGTTATGAATAGTTTGGGTAAACATTAAAGGAGTTAGCACCGAGCCAATCTGCAAATATCTGAAGAATATCTTTTTTTCTTCCTTTCTTTGTCTTTAGTTTTTCTTTTTCTTTCTTCTTCTTTTTAGGCATAACATAATATTTGAATTATCTAGTTCTAACAACAATAACAACAAATGAAACATGCAAATAAACAAGAAACTATGACCCACTCAATGGAAAAAAAAGAATGAAAGAAATTATCCTTGAGGAAGCACAGACATTGGACATAGATAAAGATAAATTTTTTATTATTTAAATTTTTTTCTTAAATATAATTAAAAAGCTAAGGGAAACATGAACAAAGAACAAAAGGAAGCCAAGAGAATATAGCCTCACAAATTGAAAATCTCAATAAAAAGATATGTTATAAAAAGAATCAAATAGAAATTTTGGAGCTCCAAAGTATAATAACTAAAATGATCAATTCACTAGAGGAATTCAACAACAAATCTGAACAGACAGAAAAGTCAATGAGATTGAAGATAGGGCAAATGAAATTATCCAGAATTATCTAGGAGCAGAAAGAAGAAAGAAAACTAAATAGAGCTCCAAAAAATTAAGACACCACCAAGTAGACCAACATATGCCTTAGAGAAGTCTCAGCAAAGAGGGGACAAAAGCCTAAGAATGGAGCTACCATATAACCTAACTATACCACTCCTCAATATTTATTCTAAAATTAAAGTGAGCATACTAGAAAGATATATGCATGCCTATGTCTTTAGCTGCACAATTCACATTGGCCAAATTGTGGAACCAATCTAGGTTTTTGTCAATGAATGAATGGATAAACAAGTTGTGGTGTACAAACACAATAGAATTTTATTGAGCCATAGAGAAGAATGAAATTTTGTCATTTTAGGAAAATGGATGGAACTTGAGAACATTATGTTAAGACAAAGAAACCAAACTCAGAAAGTCAAGGGTCATGTGTTTTTATCATAGGTGGAAGTCAGAGGGAAAAAAAGGCGGGGGGATCTTATGAAAATAGAAGGGAGACCAATAAAATAGAGGAAAAGGACCAGGGGGAAGGAGAAGGGGAGAAAAAAAGGAGGTACTAGAGAATGAAACTGACCAAATTGTATTGCCCTATTGAGTGCATGTACAAATATATAACCACAAATTTCACTATTAAGCATAAGTATAATGTACCAATTAAAATTTTTTCATAAAAAGAGAAGAGAGACAGGAAGAACAGAAATATATTTGAAGAAATAATGGTCTAAAAATCTCCAAATTTTATAAAAGACACAAATCTACACATTCCAGAAGTTCAGGGTACTTAAAGTAGTATAGATTCAAAGAGAGCCACAGCAAAACAGTGTGACATTATAATCAAAGTGTCAAAAGCAAAATAGAAAGAGCAAAACTTGAAACCAACAAGACAGAATCAACTCATCACATACAAGGGTTTTTCAATAAGATGTACAGCCAATTTCTCTTCAGAATCCATGGAGGCAAGCAGGTAATGGGATGACATATTAAAAGAGCTGAACAGCAACAACAAACCTGTCAATCAAGTCTATATATCCAGCAAAGTTTTCCTTCAAAAATGAAAGATATTAAAATAGTCTCAGATTAACAAAAGTTGTGGGAAGTTGTTATTGGTAGACCTGTCCTACAAGGAATTTCCTTCAGACTGAAAGGAAAGGACCCAGTAACTCAAAGCCTTTTGAAGAAATAAAGAACACCAGTAAAGGGAATAAGGCAAATACAAAATTAGTATTATGTTTTTGCTTTGTAACTCTTTTTTACTTTGTGATTTAAAAGACAAATGCCTAAAACATAATCTAATTCTAAGTAAATTTAAATATAAAGATGTAATCTATGATGAGAACAATATGAAAGTAGATAAACAGATATGTAGGAATAGAATGTACATCATTTGAGCTAAGTTGGTATTAGTTCAGGGTGGGTTGTTTAAAATTTAAGAAGTTCATTGTAATCCCAAAGTAGTCTGAGAGACTGACTGGAAAATATATGGTTAAAGGAAATAAAAGAATCCGGAAGGTGCAGATGTATAGAGATAGATCACAGATCAGTGCTTCTTAGTGACTGGTGGGCAGTATGTGAAGTGACCACTTACTGGTGTTTCTATTGGGGATGATGAAAACCCTCAGGCACCAGAGAGTGGCGATGTCTGCACAACCTAGTGAACATACTTAATGCCACTGAATTGTACACTTTAAAATTGTTATGGTGGTAAATTTTAGGTTATGTGTGTGTGTGTTGCCTCAATTAAAAACAGGAAGAGAAAACTCACCACTGGCTTCACTCACAGACCATGCAAACTGCTATAGGCTTTGGTGAAAACCCAGGTCCGATTCTTTGCCCTAGAAATTATAACAAACCTGTGGGAATGTATCCACATCCTCCTCGGAAGTCTGCTGAGTGCACCTTAGATAACCCCACAGATCATAGTATCAGCCAGGCCAGACACCACACAAAAGAAGTTAGAGATAATTGACTGTGGTGGTCAGATATTAACAAGATGGCAATTTATGATATACATTTTTTTTTATTTTTTGTTTCTTCTTTTCAAATATGATAATACATATTTCTTAATACCAACAAGGAAAACACACACATTCAATATCTACTTTAGTATGTATGTATATGTATAGTATACATTTCATTCTTGTTAGCATCAATACCATCTTCTCATTAATTTATTAGGAATCTGTTTTCTTTTCTAGATGGTAAATTTCTGGAAAGCAAAAACTGCTCACAATTACTCCTTATATTTAGTAATACCTAGAACATAATAGATTTTTAATAAATACTGACCAACTGAATATATGACTATCTTTGCATGAAAGGGAGTTTCTCATTCCTAAAGAAGCCAAAGGATTAAATGTAGAAAATCTTCACCAGGAGAATAAATCCTCAAAGTCTAGGGATTTTTATGAATGAGAATGTCTACTTTTTCTTGACATACAAAGACATAAGGTACAGACTGCATATGTTGGTAGGGCTGTAGAAATAATTAATTGGAGTGAGTTCACATTTGTTTTTCAAATCTGTATGTGCTGTCCTAGCTCGCCTGAATCTTGTGAATAATCTAGGTTTTGTTTAGTTTTTAATGCTTACCAAAGGTAGTTATTTGCTTTTGTCTTGAAACTGGAACAGATTCACTGGGTTAAGTAAAACAGAGTTCTTTGGCAAAAGGAAAACAAAAAGAAAAATCAGACAGCACAGATTGTGAGGGACATTTGTGAATCCCATTGTTTGTTGTTTAATTTTTTGTAATCGCAGCAACTCAGGAGGCTGAGGCAGGAGAATTGTTAAGTTTGAGGCCAGTCTTGGTAAATTAGTGAGATCCTGTATCAAAATAAAAAATAAAAAGGGCTGGGGATGTATCTTATTGGGAGAGCGCCCCTGGGTTCAATCTCTAATACCAAAAAAACAAAAACCAAAACCAACGCGAACACCCAAGTATATATGTATGTGTATGTGTGTATGTATGCCTGTGTGTATGTGTGTGTTGTATGTATACATACACATTAGTATATATAATAACAAATATACGGCATGTACATGTACATATAATGTATATATATAGTATACATGAAATATACATGTATACACATCTTTATCTAGTATACTAATGTTGGCTCCAAATATTAACAAAAGTAAATGATTCCTTATGCTTTTTTCCAGTTCATTTAAACTTGTTAATATTTCAGGAGACTGCAATAAGCTGAAATTAGGATCCCACCAACTAGTAGAAGAAGGGTCTTAGTATTGACTTTGCAGGGTCATGTCTTCACATAAGTGCAAAATAAGATTTTAACTGCATTTGTTGTTGAAAATGTTTTTGAAATCCAGCTACAAAGTTAAGGTTGGGATTCATTGCCAAGCACCATGGCACACACCTGTAATTCCAGCTACTGGGAAGGCTGAGACAGGGATATCTCAAAGCTAGTTAGCAACTTAGACCCTGTCCCAAAATAAAAAAGAAAAAGGACTAGAGAGGCAGTTCCGTGGTAGAGCACCGCTGGGCTCAATCCCCAGTACTGAGAAAAAAAAAAAAAGTGGGCATTTGTTTATCTTGGGATTGGTGAGATGCCCTTGTGAGATTAGCACCACTTCTGTATATAATTAAATAAAGGGGGATTGCCTTGGCACGGCAATGACTTCCAGGAACCCTTCCACCATGCACTGTAGCAAGTCACATGGCATGGCGCAGGTCACGGAGGATGCACAGACACAACTTTGTGTCTTAATCTTGTCAAAGAAAAAGTGTCTCCCAAAGAAATTGGCCACTTCAGTCTTTTCTGGCTGATATGTATTTTCTTCTGGGGCTACAGTATTTTATGTATGCACATCATACAATTTAGGATTTTTTAAAAAGTTTAAATGTAACAAGATGATCTGCTTATTTTAAAGCTGAGTTTTGCAATGAGGCAACAGCAACATTTTAAAGATCTAAGATGCATTTTCAATAGCCAGAAAAGAAATACGAACATAACATACACAAGTTCATATAAAAAGTTGATAACGTTTCAATGTGAAATTTGGAAAGCTCTGGAATTCTTTAACACAAATGAAAAAAAAATACAACCCCCTCATTTGGACAAAATAAAGAATATCTTCTTTTTCATCTTAATTTATATAGTCAAATAAAAATTACAGCATATGAATTTAAATTAATAAAGAACAGCAACAAAATCAATAGAACATATTCTGATATTGAGAAGTGATTTAAACATTTTTTAAGATCAGACCAAAAGTGGCAATAAATTACAAATAGAATTAATAAATCAGTTCCTTCATTGTGTAGAGAAATGAATAATGAGAACCTTGAAAACAGTTTACATGCTTTGCTGATTTGAATGATTTGAAATAAAAATCAGCATTTTTTGTTTGTTTGTTTGTTTGTTTCTGGGAACGGAACCTAGGAATGCTCACCACTGAGCTACATCACCCCAGTCCTTTTTTATTTCTTTAATATTTTGAGATAGGATCTTATAAGTTACCCAAGCTGGTCTCAAACTTGCCATCCTCCTGCCTCAGCTTCCCAAATCACAAAATATCAGGATCTATGAGGATAACTGTGGTAGATAGAATAAAGGGAACCCCCCAAAGGCAATCCTGTCCTAATCCCTGGAACATGTGCATATGTTACTGTTCAAAACAAGGGTGATTTATTTCGCTAATCTACTGACCTAGAGATGGGAGGATTACCCTGGATTTTCCAGAGGTCCCAAAGTCATCACGAGCATCCCCATAAATGGAAGAGAGAGGCAGAAGGGCCAGAGTTGGTGGAAGCTTGAAAGACAATATGCTTCTGGCTTTGAGGAGGGATAAAGAAAGCACAAGCAAGAAACACAGGCACCCTGGGGAAGCTGCAAAGGCAGGCAAATGGATTCCACCTTGGAGCCTCCAGAAGTGCCAAAGCCCTGTGGATACATTGATTTTAGCCTACTGAGCTCCATCTCCAACTTCTGACCTCCAAAAGAGTAAAAGAATAAATTTGTGCAGTTTTAAGCCACTAAGTTGCCAGTAATCTGTCATTGTTGCAAAAGGAAATCAATACAATAGCATAAAATTTCAAATACTTCAACAAGGGCATCTCTGGCCAACAGGCTCAAGAGCTTGAACAGTTCTAAGAGCATTTAAGGTTAGTCCCTGCACAGGAAATCCTGAAATGCCTTAAAATCAGCTCATATATAAAGGATGATTGATAGTTTTCTTCACTTTGATAACAATCCTGAGACTTTATATATTACCATTTGCAAAACTGAAATTTCTTAAACTATTAATATTAATATAAAATTAATGTTTATATTAATATTAACATAAATAATAATATAAAAACAATTCTCAACCATTCTATAGATAAGATTTTTTAATTTTTTTGTAGAAAATCATAGTACGTAATAATTGTCGTGTAGAGAGGCAATTAAAGACAATGAGGGTCAATGTGTGGGAAAAAATAACTATTAGGTATGTCAGGCAATTAATGAAAAGATGATGCTATTTTGCTGGGTTTCCTGACATTGTGACATTGCTCTGTTTTTTTAAGTATTTAGATATACATGTAAATTTTCTAAATTAAATAAATATGTAATAAATATATAAATTTATATTCTAAATACACTGTACATAAGCATAAGTTCTTCTAAATAAATACGTAAAATTTATTTTAAATAAATATGTATATTTTTACATGATTTCATACCTACAGTTTTGCATTCTTTTTCAAAATTGTGTGTCAGGCTCCATAAAATCCAGATTCACAATGGAGATCACCTGTTCTATGCTAAACCACTACATGGGGTAGGGGGGTGTCCCACCCTGCTCTTGCTGCTGTTGGTGCCTCTCTTTAAATACAAGGGGCCTGGGACTTGGAACAGCCAGGCCATCTATCCCTGGTACTTCCATTATCTCAGAGGCAGAGTTTGCAATTGAACCAGTGTGTAACTCCAAGACCTGAACACTCTGTCACAGAGCCCAGGTTTTCACAGAGCCCAGGTTTTCGCAGTGTGGTCCTCAGACACTGATCCCCTGGGAATGTGTTACAACTACCTGTTTAGGTACACTAAAGGTGCCTTGCTCTGAAATACAGTCTTGAAGAGCAACAACCACACTTTGGTGCAGACAAAATTTATCATGATTTCCCTGGTATTAACCAAGGGGCCACTCAGCGCTCTTAACAAATCTTACCCATTCTTCAGTGGAATTATGCCTTCTGTTTGCTCACTGAAAATAAAAAATCAACCGGGTAGCTATCTATTAGCATATTTTAAAAACTGACGTTTTGTTCCAAACTGTAACTAGAATAATGTAGGTATAAAGCCAATTTGGAAGCAGTTCTGGTCCGGAATTTCTCATGCCTTTTCAAGGGCAACTCCGGCTATGCGGCGCCATCTTGTGGAAGAATTTGGGCATTGCACAAAAGATACCAGTGGCGTAGACTGGTTTAGCTTTTTAGTTTTAGTTTTGGTTTCTTGGATTTTGTTGTTTGTTTTTTCCTTCAATCTATCAAAGACTAAATTTACTTTTGCAAAATGCAATGACATTTTGTAAAAATAAAACATAAAAAACACAAAACATGCAAACTATATTTTCAGATTCTAATTGCTATGAAAGTTTCTAATGTCTTCTCTCATCAGTCCTCAGCTGGGGTCCATAACAACGTGCAGACCAGCAGGGGCCCACAGTTGGAGTGGTGCTGCACTGCTTAATTACTGAGGAGTACAATGTGTACTCCAGAGAACTACTGTCTTTGCAGAAATGATTTCCTTTTTTAGACTTCAGAAAGAGCAAACATGCATGCCTAAATACATAGATTCTGGACTGGTTCTGAATTGACCACCATCTCATCTAAGAAATACCTCTCACCCAATCACCATGCACCCTTAAGAGTTTGGGTATTATTTAAACTTTTTAACTTGTCTTTGTGTTTTGTTTCGTTTTGTTTTCCTCTTATAAACAGTTCATATTCCCAAAACAGTTGTGTTGGCTGTGAGTTAACATAAAGATATAAAAAAAAGAAAAATCTCTATGTCTATTTTTTTTCTTTTTATTAGTTACACACATTTAACATTTTAATATCATTTAAACAATGCAACAACAATTAAGTGATGAACAGTTAAAAACTGAATACAGTGGCTAAAATAAAAAATAGGCATTTAGGTCTTTATTTTTTAAATCTAGTTGACCACTCAATTGGCTGGTTAGGGACAAGCTATCCAGAAATGAGGCAGTCAATTAGCATTATGGAAGGCAGATATAAATATCAATTTGTATCGCTAAATGTTAAAATGGTGTCCAGAACAATGAAAAATCAAAACTTGAAATAAGGACCTATTTGCCTAAAATGTGTTTGAAGAGATTAACAGAAGCAAATTGTAAGTAATCACATGGAGTGATTATCTAAGCAGAAAATTTATTATGACTCTGTAGAGGTTATTTTAAAGTGAATTTTCTTCCTTCTCATTATCTTTAAAGCACAAACATTCACCACTTTTAAAGTGTGCATCTTTTGCCAGGTGTGGTGGTACACACCTGTAAATCCCGATAGCTCAGAAGCCTCAGGCGAGAGGATCATGAGTTCAAAGCCAGTCTCAGCAACTTAGTAAGGCCCTTAGCAATTCAGTAGGACCCTGTCTCTAAATAAAATACTAAAAAAGGGCTGGGATGTGGCTCAGTGGTTAAGTGCCCCTGGGTTCAATCCCTGGTACAAAAAAAATAAAATGTGCATCTTGGTAAAATGACTGAAAGCTCCAAACTATTCACCTATGGTTTAATGAATTTTTAAAATATTTTTCTCATTTGCAGATTTAACAAATCCTTATCAAAATTCTTGTTTTCTTGCTTCTTGTTTTCAACTGTTTATAGATTTTAAGGGATATCTAATTCATCTTATTTAAACAATGTTTGGAGAGAAGTATTAATTTCTATTCTGCTCAATTAACTGCAAATGGAAAAATTATTCAATGCTACTTGTTAATGCATTATAAGAAGGTCTTTATTCAGGGCCATATCAATAGGTAAGACCCTTGCAATAGGATGTTGTAGTGAGGAAGAGAAACTGGGCTCTACTCCAAATACAGCCTGGGCAAGTAGGAACTTAGAGCTGAGAAGGAAGGTGTGGGCTTAGAGGATAGAAATTTACCAAGAGGAAATATTAAGAGTAAGAGAGATTCTGGTTGAACCAACCAAACAGAATTATCCCTGGAGACAGACCAATGTGATCAGAACTGGTGATCAGGTGCTAGAACTGGTTCTTACAAATAAATACATAGATGGATCTGGGGAAAGATTCAAAAATCTGATTAAAGTTTAGTCACACTCAGAACTTCGTTAATCTCCCCTCTTGTTTAAGGAAGAAAAATAAAGAAGAGAAAGAGAAATAAGAAGAGAGCAACATAAGTTGATTGTCTTGTTCAGCAGCCTCTGTTCTTCAAAGACCAGCTGAACCACCTGTTGGGACTTGGTGTCAGAGTTTATCTGCTGGATTGCACTAGTAATTATGCCTGTCATGAGAAAAAAATCTATGAAAATAAAAGAAAAATGAAGATGGATAGGTATAACTCCAGTTTCTGAGTCCAGAGGATAGCCAATCAAGATTTTTGGACTTAAGCTTGAAGCATCTTCAGATGGTGGAGTAAGGGTGGCAGCAACCATGTGAAGAATTTCCCATTTTGCAGGTTGATGTCTAGTGATGGCATTGGGGGTAGCCTACACAATAGCAGGTTTGGGGGTTGTCTATACCTAATCTGTTGAGATGATTTCTCTGAGATTTATATCCAGTCATTCATCTTCAGCTTGGAGGCCTTCAGGAGAAAGGCAGTTTTAGTGACCCCAGGTCAGGAAAGTGGGAAAATGTTGGAAATTTTAATTTACAGAGCTATAGCCAGACAGTGGGAGAAGCTAGAGGAATTGCAGGATCCAGTTCATTTCACAGTTCATTTCCAGTTCAAAGACAATAAGTAGGCATGAGACCTAATAACCACAGGCCATGCTATAGTTTTCCATGGAAGCAACTTCTTTCTCTGTAGCCTTCCCCTTTCTATCAAGGTGAGTGTTTGTGTACTGAATGTTCTCCAAAGGCTCATGTATTCAAAGCTTGGTCTTTAGCCTGTAGCACTATTAGGAGGTGGTGGAAACTTTAGAAGGTAGAGCCTAATGGGGCTTGCTATTAAGACACCAGTCCCTCCTCCCTCACCACTTCCCAGTCACCGAGAGGGGAACAGCTTTGCTCCGCTTTATGCTCCTGCTATGATGTTTTGAATCACCTTGGCTCAAAGCAATGGGGCCAACGATCTGACTATAGACTGAAACTTCTGAAACTAGGAGCCAAAATGAAACTTTCTTCCTTTTAAGTTGATTTTCTCAGCTATTTTGTCACAGAGACAGACTCTCATTGTTTATGTCTGTCACTATGTTATCAGTCATACAGTTATGATGTTATGATGTTACTTTTACATGCCATAGAAATACTAAATTTCTTTATTGAATGAACTCTCATGGGACTCTTAACACTCATCAGGTTTTGTAAGACTAGCACACATTACAAGCACATACAAACACACCCACGGCATACACAAACACACTCAGGCTCACAAGCACACATTCACAAACACACATGCCCATAAGCAACAAAATCACATTCACACACATTCACAAATGCACCTGTACAAACATGCACTCACATACATTCACACACACACACACAAACACACATTCATAAACACACATAAGGAGATCCTCCTGGCAAAATAGGTTTCTAAATTCTATCAATTATCTTAGAGGAGATACTGTCTTGCCCTTAGTGTCTCAGGACATAGGACTGTGAAGTCTGGAAACGTCAGGGCTCTGGGCACAAATTGCCATTTTGAAGTTGTGAGGATCCTGGGCGAGATACTGCTTAAGTTGGCACAGAGTCTTTGCAGCACCCATTTTCCCTTGCCTTCCTCTCAAGGTCAACTTGTTGGCCCATGATGCACAAGTTGAAGTTCTAATCACATTTATTGATTATTTATTTATTTGTTTGTTTATTTATTTATGTTTATATGTTGACAGATTACACATGATGTCTTCCCATAGTAAATATTGTCCAACTGACAATAATTTGACTTGAGATTTTTTCACTTTACAATGGTGCAAGTGATACACACCCCAGAGAACCTATACTTTGAATTTTGATCTCTTCTCAGGCTAGTCATTTGTTGTCCAATCCTCTCTCTCAAGGGAGTTAGCAGGGCAGTGCAGGGAGCCACAGCTCCCAGTCAGCCACAAGCAATTAAAGGGAAGCAACTGACTCACTCCAAGCACACTGTTAGTTAAGCTAGGATGTGCTGATGTGCTCTGAGCATGGGATATTTTTAATTTGCTATGGGATTATCTGGATATTCCTCCATTGTAAGTCTAGGAACAGCTGTATGATTGTACATATTTATGGGGTCTAAAGTGATGGTAAGGTTTTTAATACAACATGAAATGACCACATGAAGCCAACCAACCCATCCATTGTGTCAAAGCCTTGACATCTTTTTGGATGAGAACATTTGAGTTCCAGCCACCCAGCAACATTGAAATTACAGTTCTGTTCAGCAGTGACCATTCTCAGTGCTTTCCTTTGACACTTTTCCTTCTGTCTCACTCATTCTTCTCACCTTCTTTCTCCTTGGAATGCAAATATGGTACCATGAAGCATGATGACTGTATCCTCAGGTGACAGTCTATGTGCTAAGAATGGAAAATCCCAAATTATGGAGAAAGATTGAATTTCCCTGCAACTCTACCCATGCTTGGCTCCTGAGATGAGCATGCCCTACAATGGAAGCTGGCATTAGAACTGGGTCCCCTCCACCAGCCTGGGCTCAGGCCCCCAGCTGCTAAGGGTATTGGCTGCCAGCAGCTCACAGGGGCCATGAAGTGCCCTTCCCAGACCCTACAGGTCATGCCTGTCCTTCTGTCCCCAGAAGTGGCTCAAAGCTAATGACTACCTGATACAGGATCTGAAAAGCTGGCCCCTTTGCCTTGGATGAGTTCACTTGGTGGGCTGTTAATTGCTCCAGAGAAATGGATCAGACTGAGGCTCACCTTGCCTTGGATTCTTTCCCTACTTCATTCTGCTTTCCTCAGTTCCTTGAAAATTTTCCCGAAGTCCTCCCACAGTTAGCTACACGAACCCTACACTTAGACTCTGTCTCTTGTTAGCAGACCTGACACAAATGGCTTACTTGTCCAGGTCATTTGTGATTTTGGTGTCTTCATGTGACTTTTATAATTTTAGGTCTTATATAAATTGAAGCTGAATACGATTCTCATCAATATACTCTCTGGATGCCATATTAGCCAACAAAGATTTCAGAGTAATTACAAGATGAAATTCAAGTGTGCAGAGGGCAGAGTAGGCATGCGGGGCTGCTTCATTCTCAGAGATGCAGAGATACAAAGATGCAGAAGGGCACAGGCTGGGTCCACTGCCCAGCTGGGACTGACTGTCCTTCCAGGCATTTCCTTTTTTTTTTTTTTTAAAACAACCTTTATTTTATTTATGTATGTATTTTGTATGTGGTGCTGAGGATCGAACCCAGTGCCTCACGCGTGCGAGGCAAACGCTCTACCACTGAGCCACGACCCCAGCCCCACATTTCCCTTTTTGATCTCAGATTCTTCATAGTAGACGGCCTTCTAGGCATAGCCAACCCCTGATCTCCCTCAACAACTTCTTCTGTTTTTTTTTTCTTTATTGTTTTGGAGTTCTGCTTTCTTTTTTTCCTTTGAGTATTGGAAATTGAACCCCAAAACACTTTACCACTAAGTTACGTACTCAGCATTTTTTTACTTGTCATTTTGAGACAGCATCTAGCAAAGTTCCTAAGGCTGACCTCAAACTTGCAATCTTTCTGCCTCAGCCTCTTGAGTCTTGCTCTTATTTTTAGAGTGGAAAAATAGATATAACATAATATAATTTTAACTACTTTTAAGTATACAATTCATTGACATTAAGTACATTCCCAATGTCATGCAACCATTACCAACATCCATTTCCAGATCTCTTCCTAGACTGTAACTCTGTACAATTAGACAATAACTCCCCATTTCCCTTTCCACCCTACCCCCAGCCCCTGGCAACCACCATTCCACTTTCTGCATCTCTGAATTTGACCATGGTAGAACCACACAGAGTGGAATCATACAGTACCTGTCTTCTTGTGATTAGCTTATTTCACTGAGCACCGGCGTTGTTTCCCCCCTTGACTATTGTGAATGATTCTCTTCTGTTTGGATGCCACATTTTGTGGCATCTGTTCATGCATTGTAGGGTTGGGCTGCCCATCATATTTTGAAGGTCCATATTTAAGACCTCTTGCATTTGGAGTCCCACCTTCCTTGCATGAAAGCCAGAACCCTCAGGCATGTGAACTTGGCTCTGCCAATCAGATTCATCCATGCAAAGCTATTGGGAAGGGAGCAAATAAGGAAGGAGGCTCAGTGCAGGATTTCCATTTGGCTGACTTGATTACAGCAGCAGTTCTGTCTTGGGGCATCTGCCAACTGGCAACAGAGTCTGTTGCCAGGAAGCACTTTCCCTGGGAACAGCGAAAACCACAGCTTTTAATCCAGGGCAGAGATAGTGTTCTGGGCTAAATTTTGTACCCCCCAAATCATGTTAAATCCCAAACCTAAGAATGTGATTGTATTTGGAGGTAGGGCCTTTAAAGGGTAATTAAATTAAAATGACATCATTAGGATGGACCTTAATCCACTGTGACTAATGTCTTTATAAAGAGAAGATATTGGACACCCACACAAAAAATTACACAACAAGGGTGTTCGTGCACAGTGGAATGTCCATGTGAGGACACAGGGAGAAACCACCATCTGCAAGACAAGGAGAGAGGCCTCGGAAGAAACCAAACCTTGATCTAGGATTTCCAAATTCCAGAACTGGGAGAAAATAAATTTCTGTTGTGTGAGCTTCAGTTTGTAGCATTCTGTTATGACAGTTCTGGCAAACTAATAAAGGCAGAAACAGGACTGAATCCCTTAACCAGGACAATACTGGAGTTCACTTTCCCATGTTCTTAAAGACTTACCCTAGAAGCTAACTCTAGGCTAATGGCTCAGTGGTTCATCTAAAATTCTTCTACAGTCAGGTATCATTTAAGGAATGCATCCTTAGGTGATTGCTTCTTTTGTGTGAACATCGTGGAGCACCCTTGCAGGAACCTGGATAATGTAGATCCATCGCTCCACATGACCTCCTGATACAATTGAGGGATGTGGTTAACAAAGATATATGAAGCAGCTGCAGTTGTACCACAACTGTTTTACAGCAAAATTTTTCTTTCATAAGTAGAAAGAGCACACTCTAAAATAATGGTAAAAAGTACTGGCTGCTAGTAAGTATATACACCTGTAGCATTGTTTTTTATTACCATAATCAAGTATTATGAACTGTAGGTAATTCCATGTGCTCTACTTCTGTGTGACAGCAGCACAGTAAGCTTGTTCACGCCAACATCACCATAGTCATGTGAGTAATGTGTTGTGCCACCATGCCGTCAGGCAATAGGAATTTTTCACTCCATTGTAATCTTCTGGGGCCCCAGTCATATATGCAATTCATTATTAATGAAAACATTGTTATGCACCCATGTATTTAATTTCTTTTCAGCTTAAACTAGCCAGAGAGAACTGTGAATCTCCGTAAGTAAAAACCTTGACCAATAAATACATATTAGTATGTAATAGGTGGAGAAATTTCTGGAACACTTTTACTTTGGACTTTTGTAAAGATGCAAGAGAAAACTTTAAATTATGAGCAATCAGATTCCAACAGAAGACTCCGAAGGTCACTCCTTTCTTGGGATTCTGATTTACCTTTCTCTCTCTGTATCTTGCTTCCAAAGCCTGTTTATTCCCAGACTTCAGAGAAAGGCAGCCGTCTGCCCCCTCAGCTTGGCTCTTCTCCTGCTTTAATAAGGAAAAGAAGTTCCCATAATTTGTATCAAAGGGAATTTTATAAAAAAGTAGATTAGAGCTGGGCGCAGTGGCACAGGCCTGTAATCCCAGCAGCTCAGGAGGCTGAGGCAGGAGGATTGCAGGTTTGGGGCCAGCCTTAAGAATTTAGTGAGGTTCTAAACAACTTAGTGAGACCCTATCTCTAAATAAAATATAAAAAAGGGCTGGGGATGTGGCTCAGTGTTTGAGCACCCCTGGGTTCAATCCTGGGTACCCCCCCAAAAAAGAAAGAAAAAGGAAATTAGAAAATTGACACCCATTTCACAGCTCAGCTCAAGAATACCATATTATTTTTGTCTGAATACCGAAGAACATTTTCATCAAAATAACTTTTATGGTATTTTCATATAAAACTGATATACTAAGAATTCAGCAGAAATCCTAGGTTGAAGAGAACTCATAATTATCCTCCAGCAATCACACAGTCAGTAGAAGTTGGATGTTTTCCTCCTTTTACTCAATTTCTCCAGATCATCTTTAGAAATAACCTAATGTTGGGTCTCTCTATTCCAGCTCTATTGGGCATAATTGGGATTTGCCAAATATCAATGTTAATATGATATCATAGTTATAATAAAGTTATTAATAATATTTTATTATCATAACTTAAAAATTAATTTTGGAGCTGGGTGCAGTGGATAGGGAGCCTGAGGCAGGAGGACCACGAGTCCAAAGCCAGCCTCAGCAACTTAGTGAGGCCCTGTCTCAAAATTTAAAAAGAGAGAGAGAGAGAAAGAGAGAGAGAGAGAGAGGGCTGGGGATGTGGCTCAGTGGTTGAGTGCCGCTGGCTTCAATAACTGGTATCTAAGAAAAGAAAAAAGAAAGAAAATTATTTTGGAGGCTTATTCTTTAATTTTTTTTTCTGAACCAAGGGTTAACAATTAGAGCTGCAAGACAAACCCTGTTCACTGACCTTTTTAAATAATAAACTTTTATTGAAAAATATCTGCACGCGATCATCTATGTATTTTCTCTAACTGCTTTTTTGCTATAATGGCAAAGTTTGAGTATTTGGGACAAAATCTGCATGTCCCATAAAGCCTAAAAGACTTGCTATCTGGCTCCTCATCCAAACTATAAAAGCACTGAAAAGATTACTTAGACTGATAATGTTAAGGCATATTGTACTATATTTGCATTTTAGTGGAAGAATACAAAACAATGAATTTATGAGTTTGTTTCACTTTACTATTTCTTACCTTCATTAAATACTATATTTTTAAAATACTGGAAAATGAAAATGAATACATTTTATTCACAGGAAAATTTTTATATAATTTGTTTACTAAACATGAAGTGCTACAATATTACTAGAATTAGATTATAATTACTTAAATTTATATATTTTAAGTCTTAAAATAATGACTCAAAACATCTTTACAGGGAGGATAATGGAAATAAAAATGAAATTACTGGCAGTAAAGAAAAAACTACATAGATATAGACGGATTTTTTCAAGAAAATGGGTTAAATATCAAGAAATATTGTTGTATTTAATCATCTGAATGAACGCATTGCATTTTTGGTATGAATTAATCTACCTCTTGTTAAAATAAATGGGAGGACATTAAACTATGTGGGTTCTGATACCATGGGTTCCTATATAAACAAACCAAAGTCTAGCTCAGAATTTGCAAAAAAAATGAAACTTACGCTCAGCCAATCACAGGGAGCCAATGGGGCATTAGTTATGTTGTCTTGAACTTCCCACCAAGGAAATACAGATAACATTGTTGCTTAAATTTTAACCAATCAAATGACTTCCTTGCTAGGGGCTATGGTTTGGGATGTATTTTTCCTCACAAACTGGTACTGAAATTTGGTTGTTAATGAAGCCATTTTGGGAGGTGAGTACTTTAAGAAGGATTAATGTTTTTATCAAGTGACTAGTTTTGGGGGGAATGAATTAGTTCCTGTGAGAACAGGTTGTTATAAAACATCTGGTTCCCTTTGTCCCCTCCTCTTCTCCACGTATACCTGCTCACCGTTCTTTTTTCTCTCAGAACATGATTCTTCTACTTTTTTTGCCACATTAAGAAGCAACACAAAGTCCCCCTCAGAAGCATCAGTATGTCCCATATGGACTTCTCTGCCTCCAGAACCATGAGTTAAATAAACCTCTTTTCTCTATAAATTATCCAATCTCAAATTTTTATTACAGGAACAGAAAACATACTAAGACACATTGCTCCTACATTCACCAAATGAAAACTTTCCCCTCATACTTTGGTGGAGTCCCAAACCACTTGCCCTGACAGTTCATGAAGCAGTGTTTGCTCAAACTCTTTAAACTTTAATGTGCCTCAGTTTCTCTTTCAACAATATATTCATACAGAACACAAGGGGGAACTAATAATCTCCTGAACTGAAGTGTTTCCAGATACCTTAAAAATTGAAGTCAGAATTTTCACATGAGAAGATCATGGGAAGTATTCTCACAACTGTGACCCATAGAGTCGAGATGTGAGATCAGCTGCCTTGTGTAGGTACAGAGATCACCATGTATCTAGGGATGAATGAGCATTTCTCGTAGTATGGATATTGGATAAAGCCAGAGAGAATATAAAAAGAGGTATTTTCTAAGTTGTTTCAAAGGAAAAATTCTCTGGCTCTTGGAAGCATTTGACAGTAAATGCAGTACCCATCAGGGAATCTTGGAACAACTGTTGCGTTGAGGATGACTAACTACTATTAGATGACCTTGGTGCTGGCATTTAGGAAAAGACAGTCCACTGCAGGAAACCAGATTCTACCGTCACTAGGTAGTATGATATTGGGCACCGGCTCTCAGAGGAAGAGGAGGTAGTCTCCCCAGCTGCACCATGTAGAATTTGTACCATATAGAGTTTATCAGAAAGGTGGGTGAGCTATTCAGAGAAATTTGAACTTCTTGTGGTAGTCAGCTTGTTATTGATGTGACTAAAATACCTGATGAGAACAACTTAGAGGAGAAGTGTCCTCCGGACTCATGGTTTAGAGGTCTTAGTCCATGGCTGACCAACTCCCTTGCTCTACTCTTCATGACAGAAGGACATGGAAGATGTGGCAAAGGCAAGTTGCTCACCTCATGGCAGCCAGGAAGGAGAGAGAGGGGGCGGGGGAGAGGGAGAGGATAAGAGGCCAGGGACAGATATAGTTCCCGAGGCCATGCCACCATGACCTACTTCCCCCTGCCATACCCACCTGCTTGTAGTTACCAACAGTACTCTATGCAAATGATTTACCCATTAAATGGATTAATCCACTGATGATATTACAGCTCTCACAATACCCTTCACCTCTGAACATTGCTGCATTACTTAATGCCCAAGTTTTCTGTGGTACATTTCAGATCAAACTACAACACCTCTGTAGGGCATAAAGAACATCTTCTTCATCTTCGTCTTCCAAAACATTACCAGAACAACATGTTCTGGTAATGTTCTCTCAATAGCTGTCTATTGAATTAAGTTAGATTGGGCATGATCATTGCCACTTATTCTGTGAATAATATCTGAATTCCAAAAAAAAATCAAAATACATTTCTATATTTAAGGATATAGTAAACACTTTAACTTTCTTCATTTGTGTAAGATCTTGAAATGGCAAAATTTGAAGCAAGTTAATCCTGTATCTTCTTTTTAAGGTTTAATTATTCATTTAACAAACATATATTAAGTACCTACTTTATGCTAGGTTTAATACTAGCACTGCCAAAGCAATGATGAGTGGCTTCTGATAAAATATGGTTACTATCTGATGGGGTGAAACAGATAAAGTACTATAATACCAGAATGTGATTTGTTATATTGTGATTGAGAACATAATAATAATAATAAACATCAAGGCCTCTACAAATATATGTCTCTATGTGGTCTTAATGAAGTGCTATTAAGTACAAATGGTTCCTGGTTTTTATTGCTTCAATTAACATTTTTTTGACTTTACAATGCTTCAAAGAGCAGTACAAATTCATTAGAAATTGTACTAAAAGTTTTAAGCTTTGAACTTCGGTCTTTGCTGGGCTAGTGATGTGCAGTGAGGTCCTCTTTCACAATGATGGCAACAGCAGCAAGCCACCACCCCAGTCAGCCATGTGATCACAAGGGAAACTATTGCAACCCTACAGTGGAGTGTGCTGTTTAGATATGAGGTCTGGGGAGTTGTGGATTTTAAGTGTAGTTTTGACCTCCTATATTTCAACTTACAATGAGTTTCTCGAGACATATAACCCCATTGTGAGTGGAGGAGCATTTGCACAAAATTCTTTTCCTATATCACTTGAGAAATATTTTATATTTCTCTCAACTGCCAACCTCTAAGGACTGCATCCCACTGATAGAGCTCTCCCATTTATCACAAATTGGGCATTGTAACAATGATCTATCTTTGTAAATTTGTCAGTATCCATGTGTGTGTATGCCTGTGTTTGAGGACTACTCAACAAATACGTGCCTTAGCTTATTTAAGCTATTTAAATAAGGAACATATTTGTTGAGTAGTCCTTGGAGAGTTTAAAATGTGCAGCACATCAGAAATCACCACAAACCTTGTTCAGAGGCAAAAATGGTGTTTGCTTAATTTGGTAGTGGCCAAGATTCTGAGCCAAATCATCATGATTTTGATTCTCTGAATCTAAAAGAGGATAAGATACCATCTTCTTTTTCATAGATAAAAAATTCACATTGTGTTCCAAGGGGGCCCCATCTGCTGCTCCCTTTGAATTTTGTGTTGTCTTTGAAGCCCTTTAAGTCTCTCTGAAAAAGAGGAGCCTATTAATATCACTTTAAGTACAAACTCACTCTCATTCAGCTTGTCATGGTCCCACTTAAGAAGGAGGCCGTGGACACCACTGGTCAACAGTCCCTGTGTTCTTCAAATATATAATATTTCCTAAAATTTTCCAAAGGGGAAGCAAAAGTCTACTCTCATAAATCTTCCTTGTAGAGGAATTAAAAATAATATATGTAGACACTCCCTTGTCCAATAGGTGGTCATTAATCCCCCCTGTACCTCTAGAGACCCAGATAGACTAAAGGACTTGTTTTCAAGGAATCCAGTATGGAAAGGCAAAGATCACAATTCTGCAGTGGGGGGACCTGGCAGACATTGCCTTCACCCGGTGAAAGGTTAACATCACTGGTAACACCATGTGGATTTGATGTGTTCCTATGTGTTCCAGAGAGAGCATAACCTTTGCAGTATTCATTTCAAAAGTCCAATCAGGAGGAAAACATCAGAAAAACTCAGGTTTGGTAACAGTCTACAGGATTCCAGCCACTACTTCTCAAGCCTGACAATGTTGTGATAAGAAACTATCATAGACAAGAGAGGACTAAGGAGCCATAATAACTATATGCAATATGGTAGCCAGAATTGAATCCTGGAACAGGAAGGGAGGTGCAGAGAAAACTTGATAGAATCTAAATAAGGTTTGGAATTAAATTAATAGTAATGTACTAATGTCAATTTTGACAAATTAAGGAATTAAATAATCTTTGGTGTTTATATTTTCAGTCATTATCAATAGTAATGTAGATTTTAATGATGGAATCATGTGAGGGGTATACAGGAAGTCTATACTATTTTTGCAACTTTTCTATAAATCTAAAATTATTCTAAAATAAAATATTTATTTATTTTTTTTTTATATTTATTTTTTTAGTTGCAGGTGGACAGAATATCTTTGTTTTTATGTGGTGCTGAGAATCGAACCCAGTGCCTCACGCATGCTAGGCAAGCACGCTACCACTGCGCCACAATCCCAGCCCCTAAAATATTTATTTTTAAAAGTTTGTTCTTATAGAATTTGAATTGATTACCCAGAAATGATGAGATAACAAAAAAACTCATATAGCATTAGTTACCCATAATTAATATATAGAAAACATAGGTTGAAAATTTGAAGATATAACTAGATTATTAAACACTGGAGAGTTTTTGGTTCTTTAGTCTCAGCATAATCAGAGGTGAAGAGCATCTCTCATCATCTCATAACTGTATTAATTTCTTTTTCTGGACATTTTACCTCAGCCATACCCTGGTACATTATTGGCTGAGCAAAGCACCAACAACCATAATGCCTGATCTGGGAATGCGCAAATGCAAAAGTGAAACTAAAATCAAAGCAAAACTTATAGGCATGGTGGTATATGCCTATGTTACTGGTTATTCCGGAAAATTAGATGAGAAGAGTTGGTAGTTGGAGGCCAGCCTGGGCAACCTCATGAGACTCTGTCTCAAACAAACAAAAATTATATGTCATCATGAAAGATGAAATGATTGGAGGGCTGGGGTTATAGCTCAGTTGGTAGGGTGCTTGTCTTGCATGCACAAGGCCCTGGGTTAGATCCAACCAGCACCACACACACACACAAAATGATTGGAGATTAAAAGTGTTCTATGATCCTCTTATCATTCAGAAGACAGGTAGCATGTCTTTAATAGTATTATTATCCATGTCATAATTAATATTATCCGTGTCTAAGTAATATGCTAGTCAGTTTTTTTTTCCACTATGATAAAATATCTAAGAAAACATCATTTAAAGGAGGAAAGATTTAATATATTTCATGGTTTCAGAGGTTTCAGTCATAGCTGGCTCCTTTGCTATGTGCCTGTGATGGAGCAGAACAGCATGGCAGAGAGGGTATGGTGAAGCAGACCTGCTCACCTCATAGGAGTTAGGAAGCACAGAGACAGGGACAAGAGCTGGGAATAAGAAATAACCTTCCGGACGGCCTAGACGGATGCTGTGGTCAGTCTCTCCAGAGCCAGAGGTTGAAGTTGTGGAAATACCATCTCCCAGCCAGCTTCTGGATATCATCATACAGCTACCCAGGCAGGAATTTCACTTGCGCGTGTAAGCAGGGCCACCAGCCAGCGGCCATAGCCACAAGCAGAGTGACTTCAGCAGCAAGCGGCGGCGGAGCTCAGCCGCAGCGGCTCAGCCCAGGGCTCGCCCCGGGCGGGGCCTGCTTCTACAGGGGTACCTGGCTCCAACGCCCACTCAACCAGGCAGGGCCCCTAGCAGTTGCTCCCGTGGACACACGACCCCAGCCGCTAGCCACTTGGGTGCCCAAATTCAGGGAAAGAGTCGCTCCAGAGACCCCGGCAGAGACAGCCCGCCGCACTTCCGCTCCAGAACTCCGGTGCACCGGCAGGAGCCGCAGAGGGCCCAGATCCGCCCGCAGAAACATCCACGGGTGTCCAGCAGGAGGGAGACCAGGAACTGCCACCTTGAGCCACTGAAGAGTCCAAACTCAGGGTAAGAGTCCCCCCAGACACCCTAGCGAGAGGCAGCCCTGCCCAAGGGCAGCCTGGGCCCGCCCCAGCTCTGCTCCAGAGTTCCTGGGGACCGGCAGGAACTGCAGAGGGCCCCGATCCACCCTCAGGAACCTCCACGGTTGTCCAGCCAAAAGGAAACCAAGTTTAGCTACCTCTAGCCACTGGGGAGCCCAAAATCAGGGCAGGAGTCGCTACAGTGACACCAGCGCGAGACAGCCCCATCCAAGGGCAGCCTGGGTCTGCCCCAGTTCCACTCC